>JASANP010001073.1:0-85108 GCA_030849625.1 Wallacemonas sp. TrypX
CGCCGGAGGAGGCGAAGCGGGCGGCGGAGGCGGCGCACACGAGTTGGCTAGAGAAGCGACGCATTGTGGTTAGCGGAATAAAGAGGAAAAACTTGAACCGTTCACGAAGTCGAAACAAGAAAAGGCAGCAGAGACACCGGAAGACTATTGCTCGCGTGAATGACTGCGCATGCGCATTGAAGATTCGCAAAAAAAAAAAAAAGACAGTGCGGGAGAGAAGTGCGGAGTTCAAGGAACGTGAGAGGAGCACACGTGGGAAAAACGGCGGTTGTGGTGAGCGCGCTCGCGCTCAGAGACCGATGGATTCGCCTCTGCACCTCTTCGGCAAGCAACACAGAGAGAGGGAAAGGGAGTGCAGGTGCAGGGCTCGGCCAGGCACGCACGCTTTCTCTTTTGCGTCCCCAACGAAGAGCGTGTGTTGACGGGTGCTGGCAAACGAACTAGCACGGCAAGGCGACCGTGACCCGCACCGTTTCAGCGTGCGGCATTCGAGTCAGGCGAGTGTAACACGACAGAGCACAACAGCGGACGACTGTGCGACGGAAACACGCCAGTCACACATACAAACGAAGAAAAACGTATATATATGTCAACAACTACCACCTTCAGCAATAACCAGCGGGGTGTGGCACTGAATGCGGTCTGCTGTGCACTACCCGGCCAAACACCAAAAAAAAATAATAATATGTATGTGTGTACCCTTACACACCTTAACGCGCGCACTCTATGGCAGTGAGGAAAAAAAAAAGACGGAGGAGGCACATGAGCAATCGCCCTGCCACACCACTCCGACAGTCCTCACCTGAAGCACTATCGTGCTTTTTTTTTTTTGCATTTGTGTTGACTGTTTTTCCCCTCATGCTCTCCGTCTTCTCCCTCTTTCGCACTGCTTCACGTGTGCTGCCGTGGAGAGAGTATCTTGAACACCTCTCCGTAACGCACCATGTTTTTGTTTTCTTACCGAGGAGGAGGGTGTTCCTACAATCCGTGCAGCGTTGCTCCTGCACAACAGTGAGGTGGCGCACCTGTGCTCACTGTAATCTATGGGTACTGTCATGCAGATGACTTAGGTGGCCGCTCAGGCACGACCGCCGCGGCCACATCAGCGTGCAGACGGTTGTGCAACGGAAGGGAGGGCGCGACGTTCACAGACACGCGAAGAGAGAAAAAGCATGTGTGGAGGGACACCGCCAGGATTGCTTCTTCGTCCCACGTGTCTTGCCCCCCTTCCCTAACTGTGTACGTGTATACCCTCTCTTTCCACCAGCTTAAATAGCTGCGAAGCGGAAGTCGTGGGTCTGAAACACGCGCCCCTCGCTCGACAGGGTGCGCATGGCTGTCTTGACGTCGTTGGCACCAAAATTGTATCGTTGCACCGCCGCGGCGAGCTCGTCCACGGACATGCCCATGTCGCCGTTCGCGCTCTGCTTCATCGTGTTGATGAGGAGATCGGTGAGAAGGATCTTGGAGTCACCACCGGGCAGCATGTTCTGGGCGCCGACAGCCGCGGCGCTGTTCTGGAAGCCCATGCCTGTGCCTGAAGCGGCGGCACCGTCCTTGGGGCGATGGTTTCCGCGCGTCAGGCGCAGATGGGTAAGGACCGACTCCAGCATGTGATAATTGAGCTCGTTGCTGTCCGCAACAGCGGCAACGGTGCCAGTCACGATCGGCGCGTCCTGCCACACCTTCACCGTGCCAGAGGCGCGCACATGAGTGTTCTTCGGCAGCGGCTCTTGGACGCTGTCCGCGTCCGCCCACTGCCGCACGACGAGACTGCCCGTGTTGTCTGTGATGCGGTAGCCATAGTGCTTCGCGGTGAGCGCACCACCGGTGGCCATGTTCGCATTCTCGTACTCGACGATGCGGCCGACGACAATGGCTTGCGTGATTTCGTTACCGTCCACGACCAGCACGCCCTCGCCGACGCGCTTCGCCTCCAGCAGTTGCTTGATGGTGAGTGGACGGATGGGGTGCATGCGGCGCTGCTGTGTCTGGCCGCCGCCCGCGCCTCCTGTGAAGTTGCTGTCTTGCATCGTGTTGGCGGAGTGCTTTATTCTTCTGCTCTTGTGGGTTTCTGCTCTCTGGGCTATCGGTGCTTCCGCGCTGTCGTTGCTTGTCGAGTCGACCCGCGTAACGGTGGTGTCTCTGCGTGTGCTTGGTACGCGAAGTAGTGTGTGCTTGACGATGAGTTGTGCCCGACGACAAGAACGGAAGGAGTGGGAAATGATGACAGAGCGAAGAAGTTCGGGGAGGGAGAGAGAAAGAGAACCACTAGCCACAGCACACGTGCGTACAGACGCGCGTATCGTGTGGGGAGTCTGTGTCAAGCACATCCACTTCGTTGGTCAAGGATGCCGACTGGACGAGCTGCCCGCACAAGTCGCATTCACTACCGCCGACGAACGCTGGCGCCATGCGCAGCTCGCCCGCCTCACCTGCGCTTGTCCAGAGAAAACTAAACGATCAATCATAGAGAGCCGTGCACGCTTTCGTCGTCCGCACGACACCCCACTTGACTGTTCTTCGGCATTCTGAAGCGCTGCTCACGCACACGGGTCTCAGGCCACCCGTGGCGCGAAAAGAAGAAAAGGCAGACAGCACAGAAAAGGGAAAAAAAGGGGGGCAAAGGAACAAAGCGCACCAATCAATGCACAACGCACATACTCTCTCTCCTCCCCCCACACACACGTGGCTGACAGCAGGGCCGAACACCTCACCACGACGTCAGTAGGTGGAGGAGAGAGAGAGTGCGCGTCAGGCACGATGCGCGTTAATTTACATCAAAAAAAAAAAGGAAGTCCTCCACAATGTCGTTCTTCTAACAAGCGTGCAATGCACCAGGAAAGGTCGCGGGACCCGCTCAACACAACAGCCCGACCCTGCGCGTCACACAACTATGTTTTTGTTTTGTTCTCACTTCGCTTCGTGGGCCCGTCGCGCAGTGACAGCGTGGCGGCTCTTCACACGTCCGTTCAGATGGCGGGGCAGCGGTAGAGGTACGGCAAGCCCTGTGTGCGCTCCTTGGATGTCTGTAGGTCACGCAGCGTGCGGCCCTGGTAGTTGGGCTCCAGCGCACCCGTCGCGCCAGCCGCCGTGGTGGCCTCCGCGGCGATGTGCACGATGCGAGGCTCTGGGATGGCGACGCCGGTGCTGGAAACAGGAGGCAAGACTCCCTGACGTGCGGCGCTTGAGGCGGCGACGGCGATCGTGGATTGCCCTGCGGCAGCGTCCCGACCTTCCACGCGGGCCGTGAGCGTGGCCTCCGTCACGTTGACGTCACCGGTCAGCGCGCACCGCTGCAGCACACGCGCCAAACTCTGCTTGGTGTAGATCTTCTGCAGTGACGGCGAGTTGGTGAGCATGCGCTCCGCAAGCGCCAGTGCGTCTTGGCTAATGGCTCGCTTCAAGAGCATGCCGCGGTTCGTGCTTGCGTCCCACTCGTGTGCGTGCTGAGCGGCACCCTCACCCGTGCGCATGACCTTGCCATCCTGTGCGGCGTCGGTCCCCTTGCTAGTGACACGGTAGCCTTGTTGCGGCGCGCGCAATGCTCCAGCTGCCGCTTCTGTGTCAGTGACCGAACGCAGGTCCTCGTCATCCTCGGCGGCAGCACCCGCAGCGGGCTCGGCGGCGCGTCTAATATCCTCCTCACTCCAGTCGTTGGCTGCCGCAATCTGAGCGACGCGGTCACGCATCACGCTCAACGCTTCGGCGACCGCGTAGTCATTGATAAACCGGTCGTAGTCAAGTTGTTTGGCAAAGTCAAGAAGATCGTCGTTGGTGCCGAACTCGTCGTCCAGTGCCTCGTCCTCTGTCATAGCCCACTTCGGCTTCTTCGCCGCCGCGGCCTTCTTCTTCTTGGCCTTGCCGGAGGCATTCTTGAACGGGTCGAGCTCCCGCTGCATGTTGTACGGCTCAGGCGGCGCCGAGGCGGCATGCTGCGGAACAGACTGTGCGGCGGCGGCGTCACGGCGCTTCTGGTTTTCAGCTTCACGGATCCGCGCTGCTCGCTCGGCTGCCGCCACCTCGCGGTCAATATCTGCCTGCTGCATGTGCTTCATTTGATCGGCGAAAGAGCGCAGCCAGCGGCGGTGTCGTGAGATGACCTGCGACGACTTGCTCTTCTGGTTTCGCACATTCTGCGCGCGGAGTTGCTCGTGCTGCTTGCGCACCTCACGGCTTTCCGCTGAGGGCCCCAGTCCGACCGGTGCACTGACGGCACCGCCCGTGACGAAGCCCTTGGTGCCCTCCCCACCCACGTCGGGCCCGCCCAGGCTCAGCGCCATGGGACGATCGCACAGGAGAATGCCCTTGTAGTTTTCTAACGAGATGTTCTGCGTGTACGACGACTGCGAGTACATCGCCGGTGGCTGGCTCACGATGACATCCTTGTGACTCTCCATCTTGATGTAGATATAGGTGTAGACCTTCGATCAGCGTGAATCAGGTAGAGGGAAATGGGTGTGGGGGGGGGGGCGGTGAGTGAATAAAATAATCAATGCAAGAGAAGAATAAAAATAAAAAAAGAAAGGCAGCCGCAACAAGACGTCGGAGGAGAGGGAGTGGTGTGGAGTGGCGTGCGCCGTGCCAAGGTGTCGCACAGAGATGCGTTGCGAGCAGCGCTCGTCGGTGCACGCCTCACGCACTGGGCGGTGTCTCTCTCCACGGCGAATGTGTACTATCGGTACGTGGCAATGCGTAAAGGCCCCATCGGGCAGTAGGCATGGCACCGCCGAATAGTACGTCGCGATCGCGTACAACCGCCGGCGCATTTTTTTTTCCTTTTCCTTTTGCTTGCTTCGATGTTTCCTTTTTTTTTTTTGACGGGCACGCGAGTGCGCGCGAAAAGGACGTTCATCACCACCGCCAGCATTGCTGCGTGGGAGGGACACACACGCACGCCCACGCGCACCGGCGGGTGGCGAACGAAAACACATTCATGTACATGAAACATTGTTTGCCTGCACTGGCTTCAGACGAAACACGCCCACAGACGCACGCATCTTCCGTGTGGTGCATACTCAGAGTCTGCCCGTGGCTGGCGCGCCGCCTCTCTGCATTTCTGACGCACTGCCACACCGAGTGTGCACGGCAAGATGAAGAAGACAAAAACCAACAACAGCAACGCAACAACAAGAGCAGCCACATGGCAGAGGGCGAAAACGTGATCATTTTACATCGAGCCCTCCCTTGCCCCGTCCTTCTTCTTTTTCTGCTCTCGTTCGCCTCTTTATTCCTTCCGCAGACCAGTGGGACGGCCATGCTCACTCCGCGGGTGTGCCGCGCATAGGCAAGTGAAGGCGGAGGATCCACTTGGGCACACTTACTACGCCGTCGGCAGCGCCGCAGTGGTCATGATGCCGACGCGAGGTGACGTGCCCAGGCTGTGGCGCTGCAGCAGCGTGCGGCCCCACTGCGAAGAGAGCAATAGCGGGAGTGTGACGCCGGCCGTGCCATCACTTGTTGCCTGCACCAGCAAGAGCGCGTCCGTGGCGAGCGAGAAGTACGCCTCTGACGCAATGGTTGGGGCGGCGAGGAAGTAGGCAAAGTCGGCGGCGCGCACGACAACGTCGTCCACTGCCAGCGGCGGCACCGCGTGCGGGTCAATGCACACAGCGATAGCCTCCGTCTCGGTGGCCGCACTGGCTTGCCGATCCACCTCCATGCGGTATTGGAGTGCGGCCAGACAGTGAAACACCGCTTCCAGGAAGCTAGCTGGGGCCTCGTGCGGGTAGGCTCCCCCACAGGCGGCCCGTGCCAGCCAGCGCAGCACCGTCGGCAGCCGGGGCACGGGCGTGCTGAGGACACCGCCAGGGGTCAACACGTAGCGTGCCGTGAGAAGGCGCAGA
The DNA here is from genome assembly GCA_030849625.1 of Wallacemonas sp. TrypX. NCBI lineage: Eukaryota > Euglenozoa > Kinetoplastea > Trypanosomatida > Trypanosomatidae > Wallacemonas > Wallacemonas sp. TrypX. The sequence continues at coordinate 5,847 of JASANP010001073.1, forward strand.
AGGGCCCACTGCACGGCGGCCACGTGAATCGGTGCGAGGTCACACCACCAATGCGCGCCACCCCACGCGGAGCTGTCGAGACCCGCAGCGGTGATTAAAGTCGACGGGGCCGCACTGGTCAGGTAAGATTCGCCGTTGTCGATCGCCGCCGACGCCATCGTTGCTTGCCTCACCACCTCGTGTGGAAGAGTCAGCACGACCGCCCGCAGCTCCCGCGCTGAAGGGCGAGCAAGATGAACGGCACGTTTCATGGGTGCACCACGATGACACCTCTCGTCGTACTCGACTGCGGCACTGCATCGAATGACATCACAAAGCCACTGTCGTACGTCGACGCACGCGTGACAGGAAGAGGGTGTGTGAGCCGGACTGGTGTGAGGGGCCGCCGACGGCCGCCCCTCCCCCGCGTGCGTGGTCGCCGTCAGTTCGGCATGCTTCTCAAAGGCAACGCGGAGCTGAGCAATGGTGTCTGGGCCGTCTGGTGCCAGTGGACCGACATCACCGGTGAGGGTGAACCCCATGAACACGTCCGGGTGCCGCTCGTACACGTCTTGCCACTGCGCCGCTTCACCCTTCTCGAGCAACAGCTCCGTGTCACTGAAGCTGAAGTCCACGGCCTTTGCCAGAGAGCCAGCGTCACTTTCAAGGTACCAGCACAGGTCGTGAAGCTGGTGCAGTGCGGCGCAGTGCACGAATGCCTCTTCAGACAGCAAAGCTGTGTTGTATAACGAGAAGTCCGCCAGTAGTAGCTCAACGCGACACTGCTGCCAGACGAGGCTCGCCTCTTCTGCGTCGGCAATAGCTCTCTCCATGCTCTCCACAGCCGACATCCACTGGCCCACGCCGGCATTCTCACGCGTCGTGAAGGCCGGCGCCGGTGGAGACAGCAGCGCGGCGACGGACGGCGGACGGCAGCTGTCTGGGTAGGTGTGACCCACTGGTACGTGCACGGCGAGCCGATACATGGCTTCCAGCCACTCCCCACTTCCCACGCCGGCGACGTCGAGGCCCGAGACCAGTGTTTGCAGAACGACCACAGCACGCACCAGCGGCGCGGCAACACCGGGTGAATGGGCTTGCGCGGAGGGAAGGTAGAAAGTGTGTGAGAGCACACACGCGACCATGGCGGGCACAACTGCGTGCCAGTCAGGGCGAGGCTGGGCTGACGAAGGCGTGGTGGCAGTCGTACTCGTTGCAGGTGCGGTGTTAGCCGCGTCGCTTGACGCGGCTGCGCGCTCCAACGCATCGGCGACACACGCCGTCGCGCAACGCTGCACCTCTTGAGCGTATGGTGCCAACGCCGCCCACACCGCCGCACTGGCCTCCGTCGCGGACTCTTCCACGAAGAGGGGTGAGACCAGCGCCTGGACCTCCCCCTCCGACAGTCGCCTCAGCTGTGTCAGGAACTGTTGGCTGAAGACGTCTTCACCGGCCGTGCTATCTGTGGCCACGGCGGCACGGGCGCCATCGCTGTTCTCTACACTTGCCGAGGCGGCGAGGTGGGGAAAGCGACCGAGAGCAGCTGGCCCGTCCGCCGCCGCCGCACCAGCCTCTGCTGGGAGCCACGGGAAGGAGTCCCCCAGCTGGGTGCCTGCGGTGGGGCCGCAGTGCGTGCACAGTGTCTGGGAGAGACACGAGAGCGCCTTGGCTGTGGCCTCCAGCGCCGCGTCGATCACCAGCCGCATGAACACCGCTGCGCGCGTGTAGAGACGTCGCCGGCTGCTGTCGGTGAGGTCCAGCAGCGTCAGCTTCGCCGTCTCATAGTCTTGGTCGATGGTTGCGTAGCGCGCAACAGTGGTGAGCTGCGGTTGCCTGGCCTGTGGGGGCAACCACAGCTCGCGAGCAAAGACACCTGCGCGCAGCACATCAATCGATTGTGCAATGTACAAGGAGAACACACGCTGCACATCCATTTCTGCAGCCGTCGCGAGTGGGGTGTGATGACAACATGTCGAGGCACGGGGAGATGCAGCGGCGTGCGAGGCAAGTAACGAGCGCATGTGCCCGCCACGACTCGCCACCGTCAACGGGTGTCGCGTGAAGGTTTCGTACGTGCTCACAAGCCGAGTCTGCGCCTCGCGCGGGAGCCGGAGGTCACCCAGACGCAGCGGGGCGGGCAGCTGGTGGGGCGTCAGCGCCTCATTCACCAGCACACGCGCACTGCCCTGCAACGAGTCCACCAGTCGACACACCAGAAACGCCGCCCAACGCGTCCGCAGAGCCTCCACCGTCGCCTCTACCGTCTCCCTGGCCCCGTGAACGTCCAGCGCGCCGCTGCCGTCGTCACACAGCGGTGACGACGCAGATACCGTTGGATGCCCAAGCCACTGCCACGCCTCCGTCTCCGCGAGCTCATTGGCGATGCGCTCGGCATGCTGGTCCATGCCACTGACGTCTTCCGTGTGAACAAAAAAAAGCACCTTGGGTAGTGTGAAGGACGCGGTGTCGGCGGTGCCATTGGCGTCTGCGCCGCCGTTGTCGTGTGTCCCTGAGGGCCCGGCGACATGGCTGCCTTTCCGTGGTGACGGTAAGGCGAGATTGGTATTGGTACCAGCCGCTGTCGTGCCGTTCTTGTCCCCAGAGCGGCGGCGGGCCGACTTGCCGAGCAGTACCGCGTGGGCAGCCTTGCGGATACTCGCTGCCGACACACGTGCAAAGCAGTCGCACCACGCCTCCCGCCACGCGTGCATGCGTCGGTCTTGCTCGACGAGTTCACGCTGCATTTGTCTTGTTGACCACAGCTCCCCGACCACAGCAGCAGGTGCGGTAGCGGTGTGGGACCCACGTGTCGGCAGCGACGCACTGCCAGATAGGCTGAGATGCATCGTGGAAGGGCGGTCACGATTGCCGGTCGTCGCAGGGACAGCGGCATTGCCGGCGACGGGAGCCTCACGCAGAGACACGGCCGAAGATGGGACCGTGGGCGGCGCCGCGGCGGCGGCGAAGAGTGATACTGGCGCGAAGATTGGGTGCGACAGAGGCGGCGGCTGTGACGCCGTGAGCGCGCACATGGCGTGCCTCTCTGCAGGAGAGACCATCGCGAACGCGTCGAGCGATGGCGCCGCATTGGCAGTGGCCGTCGTCGTCGCCGCCGATGGGGTGCTGTCTGTCCCGCACTGACCATTGGCCCCACCACAGTCACTGCCGATGCGCACGGAGGCATCTTGCAGACGCATGTGACGCGTTGGCAGTGTGTATTGGAGGAAGAAACCACATATGCACAGCGGCGGGAACACCTTGCTCCGCAGCAGCGTGTTGCTCGTGTCGGACAAGCGTGGCTGCAAAGGGGCGCTGGCCGCACTGCCCTTCGCGTTCGCGGCCTTGCTTGACTTTGGCCTCGACGGTGGATGCGGTGCCTTTCCCTTTCCGGAGGGGCTGCTGCTGTTCGCCGCGGCTGATGTGCCGTCCGTCTCGAGGCTGACCAATCGCCTCTCCTCCGTGAGCATCTCCAGCTCGAGCACATCTATCTGTGCGCGCAGCTTGTCACAGAGCAGGCGGTAGAAGACGTCGGATTGAGGGAAGCCCACCAACAGAAGCGTTTGCAGCGAGCACGGCTGCGCGGTGGCAGTGGCGTGTGTGCCTTTGGCTGAGTCCTCTTGAGGGTGTGGGGGTGTGGCGGCACGGCTAGCTGCCTGTGCCTTGCCACTGGTCGCGGCGGCACCTGGTTTCACAGAGGCAACCGCACTCGCGGCGTCTGGCGCAGAGGCGAGGGTGTCTGTGTTCGCCAGAGACGGTGGGAGCGGCATTTTGCCGGCCGTCAGAGCGTGTACATTGCGCACATGGAGGGAGAGCAGTTCGCGTGTGAGGAGATCCGAGAGAAGCTCCATTTCACGCCTCTCATCGTCATCCCCACCGTTGACGTTCGACGCGCGACGTGCGCCGGCGCCACCCGCACTCGTCCCTTTGCCGGTGGTGCGTACGCGACCCGCCGAGCTGAGCTGGGTCCGCCCACCACCGCCGCCACCACTGCCCGGCGACGCGGCCAACTGACCTGTTAGGCAGCGGGGTGTGAGGAAGATCTTCTTCAGCCCGCCGTCACGTACGACTACACCAGTCGGCGTAGCCTGTGACGAGGACTTTTTCGCGGACTTGGCTGACGCCGCGGGCGCTGTCTCCTCCACCGCGCCGGTTGAGCCGGAGGCAGTGGCGATACCATGACGCGCCGCCTGCTCGATCTTCTCGACGAGTAGGCGTGCACCGCTGAGGTCATCGCCGTGGAGGAATGTCGCGGCCGGAGGCATCTTCTGGGACCAGCGCGGTACGACTTCCTCCAGAGCGCGGGTGGCTGCCGAGGCAACCGTGGCCGTAGAGGGACCCGTCTCGTGCTCGCCTCCATCCGTGGCGCCGTCGTCGTCGACGTACTCCCGACGGATGGCCTCACACGCCAGCTTGTGCACACGCTCATTTTCTTGTAAAAAGGTCGCCAGTGCCTCGATGACGGCTGTCTGCCCAACGTGATCACTGCGTGCAGCGTCACGCTGAGCTACCGCGGAGACGTGATCCTTTGCCAAGTCGCACAACTCCGTGAGAATACGCTCGTGCAAAGCCGCTTCTGCGTCTGCGGCACGTCGTGGGCTGGAGGGACTACCGATCGTGCGTGTGGTGAGCGAAGCGCCTTCTTCCGTTCCGTCCTCGCCGTTCGGCGAAGTGCTAAGCGGGTGCAAGCACTGCTGCACCCAACGATTCCACTGCGTGACGCCGAGATCCTGAACCAGGCGCTGCACGGGCTCGCCGCTGAGGTCTGGCTCGGGGAGGTGTCGGTTGTCAGAGACGAGTATCGACAAGTCGGCTAGACCGTACGCCAGTGCTTCACAAAAATCAATGGCGTCGTCGTGGTGCATTGTCGTGACAAGAGCACTCTTTACGCTGTCACCGCCGCCGCTGAGAGCTGCAAAGCTCTGGGGGTGGCAATCTGCCGCTGAGGGAAGCGGGTAGGTCGGTCGGTCAGCCTTGCTTCGCTCAACGAGGAGTTCCTGTTGAAGCTCTTGTCCTTTACGCAGCTGCTCAGCACGCTGGTCGTTGCTGGCATCCTGGAGCACGCGGGCTTTCATCGACGCGACAGCACGCATGTTTTCCTCCTTGAGCAGGTCCGGCGCGCCGTCCACGATGTTCTGCACACGCTTTGCCTCCGCCACGCGTGAGAGATATTTTTCGTTGTCGCTCTCCTTGGCACTGGCCATGAACTGGCGCAACTCCTTCTCGTGCTTGAGTCTACGTCTCTCGTCCTTCGCAGCTCGGATGCGTGCCAGGTACGCCTCCGTCGCTTCTCCAGACTTGCCGCACACCGGATCTGATGCAGAGTCCGCACCAAGCCCTAGGCGACGCAGGTTGGACTCCATGGAGTCCAACTCCGCTATGGTCTCCTGCGCGGCTGACTTGTTTTGCATACTCAAATATATATGTACGTCAGTACTCTCTTCGTGTGTGTACGTGTGGGAGTCCCCTTCGCTGAGCTGAGACTGAGATTTCTGCGACAACACTTCCTCGTACTCTTTCCTCGCGTGGCCCGTTGCGGAAGTACACGCCGCTGACAGAGAATAAGGGTGGGAAGTGCAGAGAGCGGAGTGGATAAATGACTTTGCTCCTCTGATTTTCTTTCTTTCTGACACTTCAACGAGGATTCCTGGCGGAACCGTTGTCGTGGACGGAATTCATGATCGGTACGGCAGGAAAAGGGGTGTGAGAGAAAGTGATGACTGTGTGAGCGTGTCAGCGTAAGCGCTCAAAAGCTGGCAAAAAATGCCATTTTCGCCGATGGGCTCGCCTCAGCGTTCTCACCGGCTCAAATGCGGGGGGGTGAAAACGCTCAGAACACAAAGTGAGACAGATCGGTGCGTGAGCGCTAATTGATGGGATCCGCAATGATGCACTTTTACTTCATCCGCTCACCTCTCCACACCACGCACATGTGGCAACGCTGAATGACGGGCCCGCGGATGACCGAAAGGAACGGCGAACAACAGTAGAACCGTTGGCAGTGTCCACAACGGTGTAAATCTTTTGTGTGTATTTTTGCTACAGCTGCGGCTCGACATGTGCTGAGAAACAGAAAAAAGTAACAAAAGAAATGAAGACCACACGGTTTGCGCGGCAACAGCGAGAAGATTGACCTCTCCCCCACACGCGCAACCGTCGGGGTCAGCTTTCTTTGAAACGGCTTTGCCACATGTCTGCTATTAGTGGTTTTCTTGTGGCGTTAAACAGTTACGTTTACAACAGTGATACTCCATCGCACGAACGAGGCGGGACAACAAGGAAAAAAAAAAGCACTTGATGAACAACTCTGACGGCGAGAGGAGATTCGCGTTATCGACCGTGTGTGCCGACCGGGGAGTGACATTTTCAACTGCCAGTGAGTGACCGTAAGTGAGGTTCTCGCACTCTCATTGGCTCGCTCTGCGGAAAGGGACACTCACTCTAGTGGAGAAGTGGCACACCCTGTCCGTTGAGCATGGTGCCCGGAGGGTAGCTAATGCTGTTTTTGCCCTCTGGCTTCATGGCAGGGAACAAAAGCACCTCCTTAATGTTCGCCTGGTTGGTCAGGAACATGACGAGACGGTCGATGCCAAGGCCCCAACCGCCAGTGGGGGGAAGTGCGTGCTCGAGCGCAGCGATAAAGCCCTCGTCGATCTCCATCGACTCATCATCACCCTTGTCACGGTTCTTCATTTGCTTCACAAACTCCTCGCGCTGCACGATGGGGTTGTTCAGCTCGGTGTACGCGTTGGCCAGCTCCTTCTTGTTGACGAAGAGCTCAAAGCGCTCAGTGAGGCGGACATCGTCGCGGTGCCACTTCGCCAGCGGCGACATGACGCGAGGGTGATCACAGATGAAACAGGGATCGTGGCACTCGGGCTCAAGAAACTCGGCGATCAACGCGTCCAGCAGACGAGGGGCCGTGAAAGGGGGCAGGCACTCTGCCTTGTGCTTCTTGCAGAGGTCCAGAAGGAAGGCCACGCCCTCATCACTGTCGAAGTTCACGTTGTCAAAAGAGACCTTGAGGCGCTTCTCCAGTTCAGGAATGATGTGCAGGCGCTTAAAAGGCTTGTTGAAGTTGAATGTCGTCTCGGGCAGCGGGTTGCCTTCCGAATCCTTTGGCGCGTACTTGACAATGGGGGAGCCGTGCAGCTCAATTGCGAGCTTGTGAAGGAGGTCCTCAGTGGCCTCCATCCAGTCGTGGTAGTCCCAGTACGCCACGTACGCTTCGCAGCTAGTAAACTCGGGGTTGTGGGTGAGGTCGATGCCTTCGTTGCGGAACTGCTTGCCGAGCTCGTAGACACGGTCCATGCCGCCGACAACCAACTCCTTCAGGTACAGCTCGGGGGCGATACGGAGGTACATGGTCTGACCGAGATCGTTGTGGTGCGTAACAAAGGGGCGTGCCGCGGCGCCACCGGCGAGTTGATTGAGAGTGGGTGTCTCCACCTCCACGAAGTTCTTCTCATCAAAAAACTTGCGGATAAACTTGATGATGCGCGAGCGCTGCACAAACGTGGTGATGTTGCCACGGTTCACAATAAAGTCGAGGTAACGCTGGCGGCTGCGCTGCTCAATCGAGGTCAGACCAAAGTGCTCATCGGGCAGCATGTGGAAGCACGTGGAGAGAAGAACGATCTTGGTCGCGTTCATCGAGAACTCGCCGGTCTTGGAAATGGACGGATGTCCCACCACGCCAATGATATCACCGCGCTTCACGCGACCGTGGATCTCGGCATACTCACTCTCGTTTTCGTACTCGCCAAGTGTGGAAATCACCTGCACCGTTTCCATGTCGCCTTGCAGTGTAATAAAGTTAAGCTTGGAACCAGAGCTGCGCTTCGACACAATACGGCCTGCAATAGACACAGAATCCTCGAGCTGTTGTCCGTTCTCCGTCAGCTTGGGAGCAAAACGAGAGCGGAACTCAGGGATGCTGAAGTCGCGCTGGAACTTGTGGGGGTAGGCCGCACCAAGGAGACCAAGTTGGTTCACCATCGCGAGACGGGAGTCAAAGTAACTCGGTTCGACGACCTTCTCCTTCTTTTTAGAATCCTTAGGGAGCTGGGCACGCAGCTCGCCCATCTGCTTCACCAGAGACTTGCACTCATCGCTGCTCGCGCCGTGAGCCTTCTTGACCTCAGTGATCTTAGTGGCAAGCTCGTCGATCTGCTTGCGCAGAGCTTCAGCAGCGTCAGACATGGTATCACTATAGCGGTATTGCACTTGGCCGCGTATAGCGTAAAACAGTTGACGTGTACGTGTGTGCTTGTGCTCACTTTTCGTGCGTTATTTTCGCTTTTGCTGATGGTGAATACCTGGAGCTTAGACAGTGCGTGTAATGGCAAGTTGATGAGCAGAAAAGTAGAAAAAAAAAAGAGGGAGAAATACGAAAGATACTGAGACGATCTGCGGTGAGCACCCGACACGTGGGGAACAGTGCGAGTAACGCGCGGCGACACCATGTTTTGTGGAAAAGGCACCACTAAGCAGCCACTGCAAGCCGAAATGTTTCATTCTTCCACGAGCTGGCTAAAGACTGGCGTAGCGTCAATTAAAGGTGCAAGGCGTTGTGTCGCTCTGGTAAATGCCAATGGCTACCACAGCGAACTCAGCCACCGACAAGCCTTCGATGTGTTGGCGTCCAACACTTTGCGTTTATGCATTTTCTGTTTCTAGCTTCGTACCCTGACAAATGCAGTCGGTGCCCAAGCCCGCGAGGAAAATCACACGCATACGCGCACACAAATATGGAGTGGCCGAACGTGAACTTTATCTCGAAGCTTCAACGACACCAGCATGGGTGGGTGAAAACAAAACAAAGAAAAGAGGTGCCGACAGCGGCAATAGAAACGATCAGCCACAAACTGAGTTGCTCTTCAAATGAAGAAAAAGCTGGCGTGACTTCGATATGGTCTGCAGCAAAGGACAGAACAACAATGTACGCAAAAGCTGCGCAGGCGGATTTCGGCAGGCGCGCAGTGTGGCACACGCATCATGCGGTTTCTCCCCCGCCTCCTCTTCCGTTCTGTTGCCGCACGTGCAAGAAGACGGTGGAAAGCGAAGGGTCATAAATACTTTTTTTATTTCTTGTCGTCCATCAGAATACCCAGTTTCTTTTCACTTGGTACACTGTTCACAACCACCTTCGAGTTGTACGATACACTGGCGTAGACCCACGGGCCGTTTCCGCTCCAGCACACGTCCATCACGCTGTCGCCGTAGTCGGCAAACCGCACAACGCACGTGGGCTCTGGTGCCTTCAGCGAGTCCCACAGTTTCGCCGTTTGGTCAGAACTGCCGGAGATCATTAAGTCATCGTGAAATGGATTCATGGCAGCCTTGTTAACACCGTGCTCGTGGGCTTTGATGTAATTCAGACAGGACAGCTCGTAGCCGTGTCCGACACGTACATCGTAAAGGCTGACAATACCGTCACCGCCGCCGGTCAAGAGAACGTTTGGCTTGGATTGGCTCAGATCCATTGTTGTGATTGGACCGAAGCCGTGTGGGCGTACGCGATCCACGCGTACCTCCTTCTTCAATCGAAAGTCAACAACACGAATGTCCCCGTTGGCGCACGCGCAGTAACAAAGGGAAGAGTGGTGAGGGTCTAGAACGGCAAACTCTGCGTCTCCAGATGAAATGGCGTGTGAGCTCTTCTCCTCTCCAATTTTATCCCCGGTCAGGTTTACCGTCGCGATTCGGTCCTTGTAAACAAGGCGCACGTCGGCCTGCAGTCCCTCCAGATCCCACAGCGCTTGCTTCGCACCGCGCTGAGCGGCGTGTACGACCTTCGGTTCTGACGCTAGGCTATCCGATGCACGCAAAATGTGAACTTCATGCGGTGAAATAGTTGAGATGAGCCCCCGCTCAGTTGCGGAGGGGCTGCATGCGATAGACGTAATTTCTTTCGTGTGAGACCATACGGAGAGACACTCCAGTATCTTGGTCTCGTCTTGGTACTCGAGGAGATAAATCTTGTTCTCCGATGTGGCGCTGCACGTGCCAACCAAAAAGCGGTGCGACTGTTCGGAGGAGTCAGTGCCGTGGTAAAAAGCACAGATGGACTTGGCGGGAAGCTCAAATCCGTACACTGCTGACGTGGCCATCTTACAGGCTAAAGGGGAAGAGGTGGTGGTGGTGGGGGGGGGGCGTGTGGTTGTTGTCGCTGGGGTGGGTTCGGGGGGGGGGGGGNCTGGGGTGGGTTCGGGGGGGGGGGGGCGCCGTGGTGCGCTGGCGGCGCGGTGCGCCCGTCCCGAAAGTCCCGCCGCGGGCCTCCACCCCTCCCCACGCCGGTGCCCACCCCGCCCCCACCCGCCTCACAACCAAACGCCCCCGCACAACCCCCCCACCTTCTTCTTCCACAGGCGCGAACAATGGTGCTGCAAGCTGGCGCCACTCCGTTTAAACGGACTCTTCACCCACCCACGCGAGAGGCGGTCACACAGGTTTCTTTCCCCTTCTTCATCCGCGCGGCCGCCAACCCCGGAAGCACGCAACAACGCCTTGAGTTCGCAGCGCCGCAGCACTCGGCGATTGCGGGGGCAGAGATCACCGGCCTGTTGGCGACCTGCGCCAACTCCGAACCTGTTGTAGTCTTTATGCAGCTGCTGGATGGCGAGGGCAGGCCGAGTGCCCACCCCATTCCGCTCTGCGTCCTCTCCTCTAGCAATGCGTTCAGTGCAAAAGTTCAAATCCCACTGAATAATCCGCAGAAGGTGAATTTGTTCGTCGTGCGCAGTGGAGCAGCCGTCTCGACGGTGACGATCACTGGCCGCGTCGTTCTCGTGGATGGCAACCTTCAGGCAAGCACACAGGTGAAGACACGCATGCAGAAGTGGATGAACTCGGCGCGCTCCTTCGAGGCAGTTTGCAAAGTGTCCACAGCCGGCGCGCAGAAGCGCCGTCGCTCGAGCTCGACGTCACAGGATGAACCACCGCACCTCATCTTCGCGCCTGTCACCGGTGATGACGACGAGAGCTAAGCGCGTATTGCGCTGTTGCTTTCGTGATCTAAATGCGTTTCAATGCCTAACAATCTACAGCAGTTCCTTTGCTCTGGGTATGTAGCTCGTTTTTTTTTTTGGTGTTTTAATGGTGTGGGAATCAGCGGCACCGTGGAAGAATACGCTGCTTTTTTCACGTCAGCCTGCCGCCGCTCTTTTGAAGGCGTCACATCGCAAGAAGATGAACACAACAACAACAGTGGGTGAAGCTGGGCAGAAGGCGATGCCAACGCGTACTCTGGGCACACAACCTCCCGTTCTCTAACAAAACTGACGCGCGCCTCTGGTGAGCGCTCTGTTGGGACACCCGTACTCGCACAGCGGTTAGGTGCGCCGGCACCCACAACACTGCTGGCCGTAACCGCAATGCCAAACAATCTCGCCGCTCGCAAACTTTTATTTCAAACCTCCCTCTTATAGAATCTATTCCTGCTGTCTGTGAGCCAGGCAATAACAAGCAAAGACAACTTGTTGTCTTGCGGCTACTTGCAGTCATATAGCTGCACACTGTTGTAGCTTGTCATAGAAGTACATCAATAGAGAGACTCTCTCACACGTTGCGTGGGTGCTTTGTAAATTTTTAAAACACCGCACAGCCAGATACACCGACGCACCTCGAGCCGATGACGACAGTGCCTGACTCTAGAAAGCGGGGACGACAAGAGGACGTGGATCTTGCGCAGTGTACGATTGGCACATTGCCAACGCACACTCTCTCCGTCGAAACAGAGCATGATGTACTGTATCGGCTTCTCGAGCTTCTTCCTGAGCACTACACCAGTCGCACCACCCGCGACCAACGCATTCCAGAAGAACTGCTCATCCGCATCATTTTGGAAGCGCGTACCATCTTTGCTAGTGAGCCAATACTGATCCGCGTTCAATCACCAGTGTATGTGTGCGGCGACATACATGGGCAGTACTACGATCTCGTGAACATTTTTGCGCGCTGCCCCCCCCTGGACGGAAAAGCGTTTTCCACAGCCACAAAAGCCAGACTTGAGGTGACGGATGAGAAAGAGGGATACGGATTTCTTTTTCTGGGCGACTACGTGGACCGTGGCGCACGCTCCATTGAGGTCATGGCGACACTGCTCGCGCTCAAAATCATAGCCCCGTCGCGGATGACAATGCTTCGGGGTAATCACGAAGATGAGCAGATCATGCTGCTGTACGGCTTCTTTGACGAGTGCAAGAGACGGTACGGCATAAAGGTGTTTAAAGTGTTTGCCGACTTGTTCCGCGTGCTGCCGATCGCGGCGCTTATCAATGGCACCATTTTCTGCATGCACGGCGGTCTCTCTGCAGACCTTCCTCTCATCGACGGTATCCCTGACCCGCGTCCGTGCAACGTGCCCCACTCCGGGGTTTTGTGCGACTTATTGTGGGCGGATCCCGAGCTCAACCTCCCGCCGGGTGTTGATTGGGCACGCAGCTCCAGAGGCATTTCCGCTGTGTTTTCTGTGCGCGCACTGGAGCAGTTTCTGGAAGACAACGACATCGATCTTGTCTGTCGTGCACACCAAGTTGTCGAGGAGGGATACCAGTTCTTCCCAAGTAACCAGAAGAGGTTGCTGCTCACTGTGTTCTCAGCCTCCAACTATTGCAACGAGTTTGGAAACCGCGGAGGTATCTTGTGTGTAGATGAAGACGGAATGTGCAGTATCATCACCCTGGAACCACCCGACTTCATTCAGCAGCGTGACATCATGCTCGTGAAAGATGCCTTGCCGAACCCGTCAACTGTGGAATGAAGAAGTCACCAACAACCCATGAAACATTGGTAGCAAACTGCTCCATCGATACAGGAACACACCGCAACACTCACTGCTTGGGCAAAACCTTCCGTGCTGCCAGTGTTCTGGTGGCAACAAGTGCCCACCACGCAAATCTCGACGTGGTGGGTATTTCATGATCCCACTCACGCTCACTAAGATCGTCGCTGACAAGCGAAACTGAAATGCAAAAAAAAAAAGAAAGAAAAAGAAAGGAACATCATGATCCTGTATCACCTATGCCAAGCTACACGTGCGCGGCACCGGCTTGAACCTCCTCACTGGGAGTGCACAAGAAAGACAGTATCTCGTGTACACACCGCTGTCAGTCTTCGCCTTGTGAACTACTCCCACGGCTGTAACCATCTTTCCCCTCCTTATTTTTCTCTTTCTGCCCCATCTTTCTCTTGACCGTGCGACTCACTTTGGGCAGCTCCGCAGGGCACATTTGAGGAAACACCGGGGGAGCCTTGAACATACGAACAGGAGTCGCGGGCGCCGACGGCTAAGTGGACTCACTTCACTGGTAACGTGCGCACCGCCGCCTCTGTTTTATTTTTGCCTCACCTCGCTTGCAACCGTTCCCTCGACGGCGTGTGCGCTTTTCGACATCTCCGTTGCTCAGTCTTAGTCTTCTTGCTTCGCCCACATCTGTCACCTGACTTCTCTCGTTTCTTTAGCTACCAAGACAGAAGATGCCGCTTTCGTCTTCCTGTGGACTTCACACCATTGTATCCCCATCGTCGACTTTACTGTCACAGGTGCGTGTGTGGAACAACAAGGGTGTCGCCGTTGAGCAGGACAAGGGTGTGCGTGCGTTTGTTCTGCGTCTTCGTGGGGACGTCGGTACCACTAGGGTTCAGATGCCGCGAGATGACAGACCAATTTCATCACTGTCCATCAGCCACCCGCTGCTAGTTGCGCAGGTGCTGCTTGACAACAGAGAGCATTTTGCGTTGGAGCTGACGATTAGCCAAAGTGCGGTGGCGAGGATCAAATTGGTAGTTGGGACACAGTTCAGGGAAGCCCAGGATGGTGGGTCCAGTGAAGGCATGCCTTTACTAAAGCTTCCGTTGATCATTCCACGCGGCAAGTGGGTTCAGGTGGTGCTTCACTTGACAGGAATAGTTAGTTCCATATTCAACAAGGGTCCGTTCAAGTGCATCGACGCCGTTGGCTTCTGTGGGACCGGACGCGTTGCTAAAGTTTTCTCGTCGAATGATGAGCAGACGGCGATTGACTCGGCACCGACTGGAATGGTGCTCTTCGCCGTCCCTGCCTACGCGCCGCCAATATGGCTGACTGCTGCCGCGTCTGCGCCAGGCGGTGGCACGCTAACAGGTCCAGCGCCTTCCCACCAGCAGCAGCAGCAACAGTCCTATGCTGACCAGTCGAAGACATCACAAGCACACAACCATCAACACGGAGGCCAAGGCTTACTCCCAGAGATGGGTGTCATGGGAATCTCTCTCTCCGGCAGCAACACGTCAGCCAACGAGGCTACTCGCGGACAGTCAGTGCCACCTCGTCTTCAACCCATCGATCCCGCCATGCACACTGAAATGATGCGACCCCACTCCGAATCCGGCGGAGCGTCTCTGGCGAACATCAACTGGCCCGGCAGTGACGTGGTGGCACACTCGACGCTGCCGCCTCAGCACAGTTTCGCACCTCCGAGCCAACACAAGTACATTCGGTTTGTCGAAAAGGACGACTCGTCGCAGCGCACCCAGGCGCGAGGCACATCGAATCAAACAGGCGGAGGTGGCTGCAACCGCCAGGTGTCGACCGCAGATGCATCAGATATCAGCGGGTGGGAGGTGGGTGACGATGAGAGCGTGTCACAAACAGATAATCCTGGTTCATCGCCCTTTGTGCCCACCCCGCCGAAAACTGACGCACGGGCCCCAAAGCAACCTAGCAAACCGAAGAATGCAACGGATGAGCGTGTTCAGCGGCTCATTGCGTCACGCAAACGCAAGGTGGAGGCACCCACAGCCTCTCGGCGCCCAGTGCGTGGAAGCGGGGATGATGACAGCCCCTCACCTGGCCAGCGGCGCCGCTTGCGCGCGAAACGGCGAATGCAGTTAATGCGGCAAAACGAGCTGAAGGCGGCCAAGCAGAACGCGATGCGGTTTGCAATGGCATCGGAGATCGGACTGAATCGCAACGTCAGCAACTTCGAAGATGGAACAGCCCGCAAAGTCGAGGACGGCGAGCCTGTGTGTGGGTACGGCTTCGGTTACCTTGGACTCCTCCACGAAGACGGATCCTTTGAAACAGACGAAGGCGCGAACACGCACTTGAAGGGTGCCTTAACGTTGGAGCTATCGGGTGACTTTGACTCGGACGAGTGATTCTCTTCGTCGCGCGTACCGGCACTTATGCCCATGCGGGGAGCTCGCGTTTACCGATGCCCGCGCCAATGACTGCGAACCCGACAGTAAACATGTACTCTATTCTCGGTGTCGCACAGATGGGAAGAGGAGCATCGCGCGCCACTGTCTGCGCCGTGAGACAGCCGTCGGCTGTACCGACATTCCTATGACGTGGTATATCGCACCTCTCTTCGTTCCCTTTTTCCGCTGGGCTGCCAGGCATACCAGCTTGCTTCTTAAGCTGGCGGTGTGGCGTGAAGCGCTCTCTCTCTCTTGTTCTCGACGAGGCGCTCAGACAGGAGGACAAGGGGGACACCAGTGACTCGGCGTGCCCGCCTTCCACGCTACGTGGACTGCGCGGAACGTGAAGACCACATTCTGTAAAGTAAACAACCGTGTTCACAGTGACAGTGAAATCAATTGATCCACATCCGTCACAAGTCTGCTCGTGTTTTTCAGTGCTGGTAGTGGCAAGGTGTCTTCCTGGGCGCGATAGGTATGCATACGGTGTGTGTGTGTGTGTGTGTGTGTGTGCGTGACACCACAAGCTTGTTCACTGTTTCGTCAGCGCTCAACTGGGGCGCCGTTCTTTTGTCTCTTCACTCCTCCTACCGCACGCATTTCATGCATGCCTGTTGCCTTGCACTATTTCTTTTCTTCTTCTCTGCCGCACCTGTTTTTTGACACGCTCCTTCACCCCTCGCTCTCTCTGTCTCCCTTTTCACCCCTTTGCTCTCTCGCCACACTCGCACCCACTCTCACCGTCGTTTGCACTTTCCTAGGGCTACGCATCATCTTAAGCATAAAATGGCCGTTCCTTCCCGCAAGAACGCGAACCGCGCTCAGCGCAAGGGCGCCAAGAAGCACCGCCCCGAGATCATCGTGATCGACCTGAAGGATCACGTGCTCGGTCGCGCGGCCGCCGTGGTGGCCAAGCAGCTGCTTCTCGGCAAGAAGATCACTGTTGTGCGCTGCGAGCAGCTCAACGTGGCGGGCACGGAGATCCGTAACAAGATCAAGTACCTCCAGTACCTGCGCAAGCGGAAGCTGACCAACCCCACCCTCGGTCCCTTCCACCACCGCTCCCCCGCTGACGTGTTCACCCGCACTGTGCGCTCGATGCTGCCTCGCTACACCAAGCGCGGCATGCGTGCGCTCAACTCCCTCGTCGCGTACGAGGGCGTGCCCGTCAACGTGACCCGCACCGGCGGCCGCGTCGTCATTCCCCGCGCCCAGCGCCACTACTGCTACCGCCCCGAGCGCCCCTACACCGTCCTCGGCAACATGTGCAAGCACGTTGGCTGGAAGTACAGCGACGTCGTGAAGAAGCTCGAGGCGGCGCGCGTGGAGAAGGCGTCTCGCCACCACGCGAAGCAGCAGAAGGTGCGCGACGCCTGGACTGCGGCCCGCAAGTCCGCCATGACGAAGATGCCCAAGAAGAACGTCGAGGTCCTCAAGAAGTTCGGCTACGCGTAGACACTTGTGTACCGCACCGCCCCGCTTCATGACTAGGCTCTCTCACGGCCTTTAGCCCTACTTGGTTTTATTTTCCTTTTCATTCGCAACACATCGACAAAGAAGAAGAATAAAAAAAAGGTCCCAGCGAAAATAGCAGCGTGCCAGCCGAGTTGGCGGACAGCGTGTACTGTTTCACGAGTGTATCTCCGAGGGAACGAGCGACACACGTGCCTGGTGAACCTTTTTCTTTTGCTCGCACATCGTCAAGGACTGCGCACGTTGGTGGCTGCCGTGATGCTGATGAGAGGGCACTATCACGCGACTGTCTCTTTGAAAGCCCTTGTCCATCGGTGTGGCTCACTCTACCGAGTGGCGAGGAACATCGTTTGACGACGCAGGCAGGCCCCACGCGTGTCCTTGCCCTCAGATTGCGTTGATACTCTCTTCCTCTCCCACCCATCCCTCCCTTCTTATTCTCTCCTCTCCTCTCTGAGCAAGTCAGCTCGCTCTCCTCCTCCTTCTTTTTTTCCCTCCCTTGCCTCACGCGCCACCCGCGCCACTGCAGAGACGCGGCGAGGCGAGACATCTTGTTGCCCACAGCAAAGCTGCCGCGCTGCCCTGCCGTTGACTCGTTGGACTCTTCACCTCAGCCATGGAGGATAATCACGAGGAAGGCGAGAGCCCAACAGCGGACCTTCCTGCTGGACGTCGCGCGCTGTCATTTGACGAGTTCAAGGCACTGTATCGGCAGCAGAAGCAGGCCGAGAAAGCCCAATTCAGACAAACTGGTCATGCCGACGCGTGGTTGCTCGCAATGCGGCAACGACGGGACCAGCTGATCGGTGACGGGCAGGATGAATACAACCCAGGAGAGACGTTTCCGAGGACGACGCGCGCTCCTGGGACCACACAGGCACCGCCGCCTCCGCCGTTCGCTCCAGCGGCACGCCCTCTGCACGATCCGCACCAACGTGCCCCTCGCGCCAACCCGAGGATCAGACGGTTCCTCAACGCGTGTGCGGCGCTGGCGGTGATGGCGGCCAACCTCTTCTGGCGGCACGGGCTTCTGTTCCTGCAGATTTGCGTCGCCACCATGATCGCGTTTGGGTCCTGGTCCTTCAAGAACCTCCTGTTCACGTGCGTGATCTTCGCCATCCTGAACTGCCTCAAGTGGGTGGCGACGGGCCTGCAGGTCGAGCGGCACGGCCGTGGTGCTGACAACGGCCCCACGCGGCTGGGGCGCCTTTTCCGCCCTCGCGGCGCGGTCGGCGAGCCCACCGGCAACGCCCGTCCGCCGATCTCCACCAAGCGCAAGGTCGGCTACATGATCGCCAAGTGCACTGAAGCCTTCATCGTCAGCCTCTGGCCGAACTACTCGGTCGAGGACCTGGAAATACAGCTGCAGCGCGACGGCATCGTGCGTGAGCAGCCTGACGCAGCGGCACCGCCCGCAGTGCCGGAGCCCATCAGAGACGCTGGTGCGGCACCGCCCACTGAGGCTGAGCCGCAGGCACTGCATACCAACCACGCACCCGAGGGCGCACCACACTCACCACCCGTGGCACCGTTGGAAGAGATTGAGTGAAAATGCGGGTATGCGTGGCGGCCAAGCTGGCAGTCGTCCCTCCAAATCCTACTCTGTGGTTTCTCCGTTCCGCCGTGGTCTACCCGCGTGCGCGTTGTAGCTGTACGCGACCAACACACGGTCCGCACTCTTCCCCTCCACAATGCGCTATTTTTTTTTTTGCTCGATCGATTGCTAGCATCCGCGCGACGCACATCTTTTTCTCTCTTTTTCTCTCCGTGGTGCGCGTTCAAGGCGCTTCGCCTCGGCAATCAACCACTTCGCACACAGATGCGTCAGGGCTGTACCAACACACGTCCTTGGCGCCTCGCTGGCTGTTTCGTTCCCACCCTCGACCTTGTTGACACTTCGCGTGCAGCGCTGCCGATTTCATCGTGTGTGCGTGCGCGTGTGTCTCCTTCCCGTGTGCGTCTTCCACCGTATTACCGACCTCCTTCTTTTCTCCCTTTACTCCGCGCACACCGCCACACACATTCGCGCCCACTCTCGCGCCGTGCTCTGCCAACAACAACAACAATAACCCTGTCAGTTGCCATTTACCACACTGATTGCCCACGTTATTACTCTACAAAAAAGAAAAAAAAAACAAACCCACACAGACGCCTTACTGAACTACTTTTTTTTTTTCTACTCCTTCATCGTCCACTGCGCAGCCGATTACCTGCTCACTCACCTTCCGTCGCGGCTCATTTTTCAGCACGGCAGACCAGAACACCAAGAGGGTACTTTGACGTGCATTCCAACTCTTGCACCGAGGGTATTCCACCACCACCTGCCGCATTGACAACGACAGCGAAGAGAACAACCCTACCGAACAGCACACCTTGTGCGACATGGCGACTCTTCTTCAGCTTATCGTGTCGCTCATCGCCGTTGTGGCGGTGTGCATTCCGGTGAGTCTCAAGCTTCGTGCACGCCAGCACTTGCGCGAGGCACCGTGGAAAAACCGTTTCATCCCGCGTGCGTACACCGTCGAGGAGCTCGCCGAGTACGATGGCAAGACGAAGCCGTTCGCCTTCATTGGCGTGAAGGGCATCATCTACAACGCGTCGATGGAGTGGTACGGCCCCGACGGGCCGTACAACGCGTTCGCAGGCTGCGATAGCTCGCGGCACCTGGGAAAGGTCGTTGTGGGCCGTGACGAGGCCAATGCGGACTGGACGCATCTCTCCCCGAGCCATATGGAGTGCCTGAATGAGTGGGAGGAGAAGCTCTCCAGTAAGTACCCCGTGGTCGGGTGGGTGACGGACCCCAACCGCGACTTCGTCAAGCGCGCCGCCTCTCTTTCACCGTAGGGTGTGTAACGCGTGTGTGCGCGTGTGTGTGTGTGCCTGTGTGCGCGCCCGCAGATTCCCGCGCAGACGCAGGTATATGGCCCTGCACTCAAAAGAAGAAAGAACGACAACGCATGGGCGGGAGCACAAATCAGCAAACAAGAGGACTGAACTCACGGACCGTGACCAAGCGGCGACAACCGACAAATGGTACCGCCTTCGACAAGCACGTGTGTCAACGTGCTTGCAACTTGCCTTGCCGGCATTTCCGAGCAGAAGCATACCGATGCTCGGAAATGTGGTTGCCGCTGGTGTCTCCCCCTCCCGCTACGGGGGGGGGGGGGGAGGTTCTTTGTTCCCCCCGCGTACTGTTGTCCCGCAGACCTGTTTATTATTCCGTTCCTCAACTTGAGCCAACAAAGGGAATGCCCCTCTCGTTTTCCTCCCTCCCTCCTTCCCTGTGGGCACCTTCCTCTCTGACCCACTCACATCGACACACGCTGACGGACCAGGTGAGCCGGATCAAGCCCCCACGTGAACATGTGCGTGTGTGATCGTTGGGCTGCCCCGTCACGTGACGCTGCCACACCGCCGGCTCTGCCAACGACACCATGGGGGTACACCCTGTATGCACACCTGCTTTTGTGTGTGTGCGCGTGGTATCGACATGATGTGCTCGTCTGCATGCCATTGTGTGCGTACTCACCGACCATCACCTCGCTCACTCGCTGCGCCACTCTCCCTTCTCCCTTCTCCCCGCACGTCGCCGCCTTCCTCTCCACGACATTGCTGTGGCAAAAGCCTTGTTCACTCACTCACCACCACCACCTGTTGAACCTCCTTGCTATCTCCATCCTTCGCCTCTTTGCCGTGCCACCGTCTCTGGAGCGCACAGAGCTGTCAATGCACAGCGGCCCAGCGTCCCACACCACTGTGGGCCCAGATATTTTTTCAAGGAGGCTTGCGCAGTAGCCACCGCGCGTGTCCGAGGTCAGTCGCTCTCCCAACCCTCTCTTCCTCCTCCCCCCCGTCAACCGACGCGAGAGGAATGCACAGCTCCGGCGGCGATACCACGCTGAGTGGCGGACCACCCGCTGGCTCGGACAGCACGCCCGCGCTCGTTGATCACGACGACCGCACCTTGGACACAACCACGACAAGCACGGACGTGTGCCAGCGATTGGGGGAGACCGTCGTCCTTCAGCAAAAACGCCTGCAGCTACTGCAGGATTGCCTTCTGGCGCGGCTGGACAGACTGACCGGGCACGCTCACGCCACTCCCACGCCGCCGGCCGACCGCGAGGATGAAAGCGGCGACGATGCGCAGACGCTGCTCGGCGCACTGGTACCTTCTGCTGGTGTGCCTGGCCGTGCACCTCTCGGCTCGCGGACACCCACCACTACCCCAGTCATCGTCTTGGACGTCACATCACTCTACTCCGCACGGGGCGTAGGGCGGCCGTTGGCTGCGAACACTGCCGCGCGTTGTCACGTTGGTGTGCAGACTTCGCCTCCTACTGTGGAGGCGGCACCCACCAGCGAGAACTCACCAGCGGGGCTCAATGTGACCACCGCATCCACAGACGAGGCACACGAGAGTGCGCAGGTTCGGCAGCTGCGTGACGAACTCGCCGCTGCGCAGGCTCGCGCGTTGTTTCAACAAGAGTCGCTCGTCTGCCTGGCCAACGACCTCGCTAAGCTGCAAGACACCATGAGAATGCTGAGCCAAGAGGATGAGGACGCGGCAGAGCTTCAGGCCCACACACGTCCAACCGCCTGTGGTGCCAGCGAACGCCCACATACGGCGACGACTCGTGAACTGTCGGAGGCGGCCAAAGACCGCGAGCTGCGCCGTCTGCGCACACTGCTACGCTTTTCGGAACTCAAGAAGGATAGTGACCTGCTGCCGCAGGCGTACACGCACCTCGATGCGGCGCTCAAGGAAACGGCCGCGCTGCGCGACGAGCGAACAGCCGACCGTGGTCGACTGAAGGAGGCACAGCAGTGCGTGCGGACGATCGCGGGGTGTGTGCTAGAGCTTCAAGGCCTTTTTGCGCTGCCGCACTCACGCGAGAATGACGGGGCTGTGCGTGACTGCCTCGTCTATGCCCTCGAACGCTGCCGGGAGGTGGATCCTTCCATCCCCTCAGCGCCGCTGCCATCCAACAACGCAGTGGGACTCACCACTGGGCCGCACGTGAGGGATCCGGTGTCTCGCCGTCCCACAATGCCATCTCACCGTGCGCGAGGAAGAAGTGACCCTTCGCCGGTGTGGCCGCCACCGGCCGTTCGGGGCGATTCGTTGGCGCCGCCTCCGCGTTCACCTGTGACACCGTGCTCCGCCTCTGCGCACATGGAGACCGCGTCGGCGACGGTGTCGGAGAGTGCTGGCGGAAGGGCACATGCGCGAGTGCCGACGGTGCGACGGCACTCCGCGGCGTCGTATGCGCGTGTGCAGGAGGCCGTTGCCCACGCTCGTCGCGAGGACACACTGGACCACGCCGATGCCCGCGCACGTGCCTCGCGGCCGCGCCACCGAGCGCGCACGATGCCGACCGGTGCTGACGCCGGCCTGTCGACGGGATCGGCACCTATGCTGGATGACGCGCCCCCACAGTACACTCACACACGGAGACGACCGCCCATGCCAGATGAACGCACGAGGGCGCCTTTCCACAGCGCACTTGAGCCTCCGCTGAAGCGGCCGTCCGTGCCGGGCGGAGGCTCTATGCGGCTGTCCCGCAGCAGCTCCGTGCGCAGCGAAACGTGGATTTGACACGCATACGACCACGACGAGGGGGTTGCCCTCTCTCTCTCTCTCTCTCGTTCTCTGTCTATCACGTCGTTCTTATGGCGACACAACCGCCGGCCAATTCGTAGATCCACACAAGCATACATATGTACGTCCGTGTGCGCACGTACGACACCACATACCCACCTTTTTTCTTTCCTGCCCTTCACAATATACAATTCACACTACGCACGAAAAGAATCACATACAATGGGCAGCAGCTTTCGCGTGCTCACTGGTGGCACACGCACTGTCATCCCCCTCGCTACACGTTCTCGTGCAATGAAGGACTACTGCCCGTCCGGCGGAGCTGGGCCACCGTCTGCGAGCACAGTGACGCCCATCTGCGTTTGCCGCGCCATCACCGGTGTCACCGCTACTTTTTGATCACACTGACACACTCATCTCACTCGTCTTCTACTCATCCATTCCACTCGACTGCCGCGCTCTGTACCGTGCCGCGTCTCTCTGCTTGTTTCACCCATCAGGAAGCTGATTAACAGGAAAAAGAAAGAAAAAACCTTACCAACCTCTGCGGCTGGTACTCGACGTCTGCATTGTCGTCGTTAAACGTGGGCAAAGCATAATATATTGACTTCGATCTCTATTGTACTTCAATACGTGGCGCGCTAGTACTCGCGCATAACTGGGCTTCCTTTCTTTTTTTTTTTCGCTTCTCGTGCGCGCGCGCGCGTGTGGCTTTGTTGGCGTTGTTCTTCTGGTCGGGTTTCCTTTTCGTTTAACGGCACGTCACGTCTCGTACACGAGCGACTACCTCTCCCCCTCCCCCGCCGTCGTTCACAGAAAGGAAGGGTTAGAACATAACTCTCAAAGGGTACATTCTTTTGTTTTTCTTTGCCACTTTCCCCCCTTTTTTCGCACTTTCCTTTTTCCTTTTTTTTGAACACCCGTACTCGCCTCGTTTAGCAACGCTCGCTCCTTTTCTTTATTATTCTTCAGCTGAGCTGCACGCACGTCCACCGCACACACCAACTCATCTCACCACGCGCTGTGTGTCTCTAAGAGAGCGAGCCAGCGGGGAGAACAAACACATCGCAGTCCACCAGAGCAAGTCCGTCAGAAGACAGGCAACGGTGCGGGCTATAACGAAGCTGTGAAACAGTGAAAAGTTGTGTCAAGGCAAGCACAAATCGGTTCGGTTACGTGCGAGAGAGAGAGAGAAACGGGGGAAAAAAGGAATACGCCATTGCAACACAACGTCCGTGGGTGAAAAAGAAAAGAAGAAGAAAAAGAACTGATCGGTGAGAGCCGCAGTGTCGTTGCCTTCTCTTCTTCTTCTGTGTTTTTTTTCTTCTTGCTCTTGGTCTTGTTCCGTCTCGACAGACGCGTCAGTGAGTCCCGTGATCACGGCAAGGGGTAACTCCTTTATTGTCTCTTCACTTCCCCAGGCATTCGGGGAGTCACGCCCATCACCGTCGGTGCACCAACCAAGCCTCCCTTTTTGTTTTCGTTTTTTCTCGTTTTCCTTGTCTCCTGTGAATTGTGTGATATGAGCGGCGGCCGCTGGGCACCCTTTGGTGACGACCACCGTCGTGGTGAAGGCCCCACTACGTTGGTCAACACCGGAGGAAGCAGCACCGCGACGGCCACGGCATCACGACAGTCGCTTGAACGGCCGCCCGTGACGCAGGCACCACAAGAGCACCGAGCCGAGGTGAACGGCCCCGGCGCCCCGGTTCCCGTCGTGGAGCGTCGTGGTCCCGGTGGCGCAGGCGGTGGCACCGGGGTGACCATGGGCGCCACCGGTGAACCGCCATCTGCGACGAAGCCTGGCCACAGTGGTGGCTCACCGCCGCGACTGCACGCGGACCCAAGTGCTGGGCTGGCAAGCAAAACGGCGGTGCCGCTGGCGTCTACCGGTCACGTCACACTCACCGGTCACTCATCGGGTGCCGAGCCGCTGAACCACGGCGCCGCCACTGCGAACCTTCAGTCCTCTTCTTTTACGGCACCGGCCACGACGGCCGGCGCCTCCTCCGACCCTGCTGCGCCGCCAGCGGGCATAGCTGACAAGAGCACCAACGGCCCGAGCACAGCCGCACCGCACACCACTGCAGCAGGCGGGAAAGACGATGACGACAGCGCGCTGCGCCGGCCTGCCAAGGCACTCAGCGCTAATTTAGTGGCCCTGCTCAAGGTGATTAACGCACAATACTGCACCAAGCAGCGCATGGAGGCCCCCGGCACCAAATACAACAACGGCTTCGACGACCGTGAGGGCCACTACCTGGTGATGTTGGGAGAAGAAATTCTGGGCCGGTACACGGTGCAGGAGGTACTTGGCAAAGGCAGCTTTGGCACTGTTGTGCGCTGCTACGATGAGAAGAGGCGGGAAACCGTCGCACTCAAGATTACCCGACGCGGCAGCAACTTCCGCACACAGGCCAAGCTGGAGCTTGACTTGCTGCTGAAGCTCAACAGCAATCCCGCACTGAACAATCTGGTCGTGAAGCTTCTCAAGGTGTTCGACTGGCAAGGACACCTGGTCCTGGCGTTCGAGCTGCTGAGCTTCAACCTGTACCAGCTCATCAAGTGCACGCGGTACACCGGCGTGAGCCTCGACCTCGTGCGCAAGTTCGCGTACCAGTTGATGCACACGTTGCGCCACTTAGAGGAGCAGGAACCCGCACCGATCATTCACTGCGACATCAAGCCGGAGAATATTCTTCTACGTAACCAGAGCCGCAGTGGCATTCGTCTCATCGACTTCGGCTCAGCCTGCTACGCCAACAAGAGGGTGCATCGCTATATCCAAAGTCGCTTCTATCGTAGCCCCGAGGTGATTCTCTATCTTGACTACACCACGGCGATTGATCGGTGGTCGGTCGGATGTGTGCTGGTTGAGCTGTTCACCGGCACCCCTCTCTTTGATGGCCGCACGGAGGCCGCGCAGCTCGCGCGCTTTGAGGCCACCCTAGGTCCTTTACCGGATGACATGCTGAACCAGTCGCGCAAAACGTCGAAGTTTTATACCGGCAACGCCACAACTGGTTACAGCCTCATTGAGCATCCTGCGCCACACCGATCTCTGGAGTCGGTCTTATCCGCAAAGCAGATTCCTGGGGATCAGGCCCAGGCGCAGCAGACACGTGCTGAGTTCCTGGACTTCATCAAG
This sequence comes from Wallacemonas sp. TrypX, assembly GCA_030849625.1. NCBI lineage: Eukaryota > Euglenozoa > Kinetoplastea > Trypanosomatida > Trypanosomatidae > Wallacemonas > Wallacemonas sp. TrypX. The sequence continues at coordinate 31,229 of JASANP010001073.1, forward strand.
CGACTGCTTCGCTACCGCCCCGACGAGCGCATTAAATGCCGGGACGCCTTTCAGCATCCGTTCTTGATGCCTCTGTATGCCACAGACACGGCGCAGCACGTGCAGGCCGGCGCAACGACAACGTCAGGTGAGACCCACCGTGCGTAGTTGCGGTGGCCGTGCGAACGCCGACGGCGCTATCGAAGAAAGAAACGGAAGCCGCATGCTGACTCGACATCGACGACTGTGCCAGGACTGAGAAGTCACGCCAACATGTGTGTGTGCGTGTGCGCGATAGACGTAGTGTGGGAGTAAGACCACAGGAAGAGACGATTGCTGACGCAGTGTGTGCTCGTCGTGGAAGAGGCTCCGCAAACGGGAACGGTGCACTGCGGGCGGTCCACGTGGGTGGCACGTGGGGTAACGAGGACTGGATGAGAAAAAGAAGAAAAAAAAGCACTGCTGTGACAGGAAAAGCCGCGCACCGCTGGCCTCGCACCGGCACCTGTGGCAGCTGCACTTGGGCACGTGTACGTGCATGTGGAGTGTTGTGGAATGGACGCTGACGGCGCGCGCGGACAAGCACACTCACACTCACACAGAACCGAATTCGAGGAAGCCATCTGAGTCTTTGCACCGCCGACTGTGCGCACGACGATGGATGCCGAGCCGTCATCTATGATTTCTCACCTCGACTCACGACGGGTTGCAAGGGGCAAGCGCACCGGATGAATGTCTCGCACCGCCGCGCGCCGTTCCTCATTCCTTTTTTTTTTTTCACCCGTTCTCTCTTTGCCTTTTCTGAATGCTGCGGACTTGTTGTTGTTTTACTGTTGTGACTTGTGTTTTTTTTTTATTCGTTAATAGGTGAGTGAACTGTTGACTTTTGCAAGACGCGGAGGCGCTGAAACTGTACATCACTAGTTTGCCGATACACGCGCTTCTTGCTCTCCGTCTTTTTTTGCCCCTTCTTTTTCCCCTTCGCTCTTAACGCCTTAGCACGAATAAAAGAGAACACGAACTGAGCAGAGTGAGAACAGTTGAACACACGTTGGAGAGCGACTGTGTGTGTGTGTGTGTGCGTACCGCGCTGGACAATGGTTATTCGTGATCCATGCGGTACGTCACGAACTGAGAGTGGAAGAGACCAGGTTGGCAGCAGCCTTGACTTCACATCGTGGTGTCTACGTTGTGCTGCCCCTTTCTTGTGACTGCTTGACGTATCGTAGACACTTCGAGCGCCGCTGCACGCCTGGCTTTTCTTTTCGCGTCTGTGCGTGTCAAGCAGCTGCTTGCGACCCAAACACATCACCACTGCTTACATGCAGCGCCAATGGCCTCTCCACCATTCTTCCTCTCCCCCCACCCCTGCTGGCTGTCGCTGCCACTGCTTTTCAATTCGATGTGGCGCACATGCGCTAGCAAGTGTCTCAGCCACAGAGAGATCGCCTCGCCAAGACCGACCGTGCTGCCGTGTCTAGACTCCACGCACCACTCTCTTCTCTCTACTTCTTTTTTTAAAAGGCTTTTAGCGGCGTTTTCGCTCTGTCCACCCCGCTCTCACCTTTCCTGATTGTGACCAGCCTCACACGTGATTCCTTTTCTCCCCAGTAGCCAATCGCACTCATTGCACACCATGCCTCCGAAGAACAAGGGCAAGAAGGGTGGCCACACACAGAACAAGCCCAAGTCGAAGAAGCAGGTTGAAGAGGATGAGTTCGAGAAGCTGCTGTCCACGCTCTCCAAGGCCACTAAGCAGGTCGGCATCGAGCGTGAAAAGGAACTGCAGAAGGAGGAGGAGCTGCGCAAGCAACGGGAGGCGACACACAAGGCTATCGAGGAAAAGCGCAACCACAACGACTTTGAGCAGGCACTCCTGCGTCGTCAGCAGCAGATGCAGTTCCAGCAGCTTCTTCAGCAGCTCATGATGGCGCAGCGCCCCTTCCTTGAGAAGCCCAACACCGAGTTCAAGTCGGAGACGAACACCACCAACCCCCACTTCGCGGTGGCTGTCGGTGAGATGCAGGGCTGGCGAGCGCAGATGGAGGACGCACACATCGTCGACACCAGCTTCCCCGACGGTGCCGCAGATAGCTCAGAAGGTCTCTTCGCCGTCTTTGATGGCCACTCTGGCAAGGGCTGTGCACTGGAGTGCCGCAGCTCCTTCACTGGTGTTCTCAAGAAGCACATGAAGGCAGAGGGTGCCGCGCACGTTGTAGACTTTGAAGCGGCCTTCCTGGACATGGATACTCACCTCAAGACCGCCCTCAAGGAGGAGTCTGGCTGCACAGCCGTTATGGTGCACGTGACGCCTTCCAAGATCACGTGCTCGTCTGTCGGCGACTCGCGCGCCGTGTTGTGCCGGAACGGTGCCGCGTTCGACCTGTCGCACGACCACAAGCCCGAGCTGACTGCCGAGGAGGCCCGCATTAACGCCGCCGGTGGCTTTGTCCAGGACAACCGCGTCAATGGGCAGCTGGCGATGAGCCGTGCCATGGGCGACTTCAACTACAAGAAGGACACGGACAAGTCTCCGCGGGAGCAGCTTGTTATCGCTGTGCCGGATGTCGCCGTTGTTGACCGCGAAAGCGGTGATGCGTATGTCGCGCTCGCCTGCGACGGCATCTTTGACGTCCTGTCCAACGATGAACTGGTGGCCTTCATTGAGGAGAAGAAGAAGCTGGGTCTGTCGAACGAGAAGATCTGCGAGGAGGTGTGCAACCGCTGCCTGGCACCAGTAGATGAGAGCGGCAGCCAGCCCACACGCGCGGAGGGCACGGACAACATGACCATCATGATCGTGGACCTCAAGTAAAGAAGGTACCGCCCTCCTGCCCCCCGCCGCCCCCACACACGCACACGTGAGGGGTGCGTCGCTTCCAGCCAGCCCTGTGTCTCACCCCCTCCACCGCCTGCGCACCCGCAGAACGACACGCGCATCTTCGCGCTGGTGTCGCTGGCGAGTCGCAGTGTGGAGAAACCATCAAACGTCTCGTTGCTAATAATGAGATACGAGGGAGATGAGCCGTATGCGGCGGACAAACAAAAAGAAGAAGAAGAAAAAAAAACGCATGGTGCCACCATCAACAACAACAACAGGCACAGACACAGGCGAGATGGGGTGTAGTGAAGGCCTTTCCTACATGGACCCCAACGTGAATCCTCTGAAGCCGTAAGTGACAGGTCTCCTGACGACTATCAAAGTCACCCGGACCAGCTAGTAATAACGACACAATCGACCTTTCTAAAAACAGCCACAACAATATCACAACGATGGGCCACAGCGGCAGCGCTGCGGCGCCGACGGCGGTGGCAGCAAAAAAAAAAAATGCAAAAGCTGCCGGCGACGACAGCCACGCACATAGTGACGCCCGTCTCCGTCTCAGCACGGTGGCAGCGCACACTGCTCACCGTGACCGCTCCGCGTGCCGTGCGTGCTTCCAGCACACACACACACACACACACACACACATGCCTCCGTCTCAACACTGCCACACCCGTGCGTCTGGGGTTGTACCTCCCCCCACCGGCGGTACTGTTCCGCAATGCGAGTTGACGCGGCGTGACAAATGACGAAGCAACCACCTTTGGTTGAAGCAGGAGAGAGGGACCGTTTCTATCTCCATCCCTCCCTCTGCCAACACGCCTTTCTCCCTCTCCTCCTTTTCTCTCTGTTACCGTACCATGGCCCCTCATCCGTTCTTTCCCTTTTTTGATCCTTGTCGTTCCGTGCCCTCACCCACCTGTCAGAGAATACTAGAGACGCACTTGCGTAGCTCGACACCCGGTCACGTGGACCCAAACCTTCACCCCTTTCCCCCTATTGGTAGGTCGAAGGCTGTCCTGAGTTGTTGCTCCACGAGAGTGTTCTCCGATTCCAGTAATTGCTCTTTTTAAAGTTTTGCCCTTCCTGTTTTTGTTTTTTTCTTTTCCCTATTTATCTGATTTTCAGCACGTGTGTGCTGAACAACCGCTTGTGGTGCACACCTTTTCTTTCTTTCTCTCTTTTTGTTTTTTGTCGTCCTTCTTCCCGTTTTCCTTGCTTGCCTTTCTCTTATTGCTAGCCAGCGCTGTGACCTCTTACCGTCGTCTATCCGTGCGCACTCTCTCCGCTGGACCTTCACACTGCACCTCTTGTGTTATCCATTCACCACAATGACGAAGAACCGTCGTCACGACATCGTGAAGCCCTCCAAGTTCAAGACTTCGCTCTGCTCGTTCTTCCTCACCGCGGAGGGTTGCCCTTTCGGCGATAAATGCGCCTTTGCCCACGGCGAAGCGGAGCTGCGTCCCGAGGTCCCCACTGAGGTGGAACCGAACGAGGGAGGGGGCACAGAGGCCGACACACGCCGCACAGGAGCAGCTACGCCAACCTCGCCGGATTCTGATCTTATCCGGAGCGGTGCCGCCGTGAGCCACGGCCACAAAACAGGAAAGACCGGCGGGGCCAAGCGCGGCCCACAGACTGGCATTGTACTAAACAACAACGCGCGCAACGTCACCGCTGGCACTGTGTCCGCAGCTTCTAACAGGGGCACGAAGAATGGTGTCACCCCAACGCCCCACCCCGCACCGGCGGGCGCCTTCTTTGGCGCGGCACTGGCGCAGCCGCCATACGCGCCGTACTACGCGGCACCACCCGGCGTGAGTCATGTGCCTTTCATGGCGCTCAACAACCAACTGCCCATCAACACCATCGGCGCGACGGGCCCTGTGGGCTTCGACGCGAGCAACGCCGCGGCGTACGGCTTGATGCCGCAGCTGTTTACCGGCGCCATGGCGCCCCTGCCTCCGCCTCCGCCGCCGGCGACGCACAAGCCGTCGAGCACCCCAGGCCATCGGGTGCCGGTCGTCAGCAGCAATACGATTGCCCCCGCCGGTCTGCACCGCCAAGGCATGGCCCATCTCGCCTCGCAGAATGCCGCCTACGCTGGCCAGGCCTTTGCACATGGTTCCTCGCTGGCACCTAGTTTTATCATGCTTCCGTTCACCAACCAAGGGCAACCCACGTCCCCACCACCCCGCACCGCGCCTGCCGAGGTGGGTCCCGAAGATCGCCCCACAGGCACTCTGGGAGGCGCCGCGCGCGTACCACCCTCGGCATCTGACAAGCCGGTCACCGCGGGTCGCGCGAATGCAGGCTCCTCTGGCATGGCAAGCGGCACCGCGGCCGCGTCGCACCCGGCAACTCCTCCGACGTCGTCGTGGTCGGACGGGGATGGCACGCGCCTGTCCTTCCAGTCGCTCATGGCGTCCGCGGCACCGCCCACCGTCGTGCACATTCCACTGAGTGGGCAGCCAGCTGGCCGGAACACGCCGCCTTCGGGTGTGGCCGATGCCGTCGGCAGCTGGCCGAGCAACGCTGCGGCGACGCGCTACTACATGTCGCACGAGACTCAAACGGCGGACAAGACCGGGGCCACTTCCTCGCTCTTTCCGCACATGGGAAGCGGCATCGCCGGCGGCTCGGTGCGTGACGGTGACGGCAGCCACCAATTCGGCGCTGTCGGTGCGGCGTCGGCCGCAGAGGGCGACGATGATGGTGTTGACTGGGGTGCCGTGCTGGAGAACTGGACGCGCCACCAGATGCAAGAGGAGGAGGCCGCCAACGGTGCCAAAGACAGCACACCGACCACGCAAACACCCGTGCTGGCACCTGCCAACGGCACACTGACTGTCAAGCAGCCGGCCTCGTTCGAGATGCCTGTGATGGCGCCTCGCTTGACGCCTGTCGCACTCTCGCTCAACAAGCCGTTTATTAGCGTGAATAAAGCCAATGCGGCAACCGGAACCACAGGCACACCAGCCACAGCACAGTCCGCGACTCCCGCGCACGCGGCTACCACCACCGCAGCCACTACCCCATCGGAGACAACACCCAAGCAGACAGGCGAGAAGGCGGCAAAGAAGAAGAGCTTGCTGTGCAGCGTCGTCCGAGGCGCACACACAGCTGGCATTTCCGCAGCCGCTGACAGCGGTAGCGCCGCGAAGACCGACGGTGTGCACGCGGAGACGGATGATCAGCCCGTGCTCCTGTACAACCCACAGCGAAACACGATTTACTACATCACCCGCAACGGCAAGACACGGCTGGCGGTGGGCGGACTCGACAGCCCCCACACCACTGCCGCCGCGGCTACTGGCACTGTGGATCCTCTCACCACGTCGGGCCCTGCGGAGGAGGCGGAGGGCGGTGGCAAGGTGGCACCGCCAAGCAGCCACGACTCGTCTCAGAGCGAGCCCGGCCAGAGTTGCCCCGAGTCCAACACACCAAAGGCGGACCCTCTTGCCCAGCAGTCGTTTCGATGTCGTCCTGGAAAGAAGAAGTTCCTGGTGATGGGCGAGGCTGACAGCGACGACGAGGCGGAGTACTGCATCTAAGCCACGAACCACTCATTTGTGATTCTTGTGATTCTAGCCGTTGTTGCGATTGGTGCGCCTCTTTTTTTTCCTTCTTCTTGCTGGTAACGGGCAGAGTGCGGGTGAGAGTGGTGGTAGGTGCGTCCCCACACCATGCCACTTCGGATCGAGTCTGAGGGTCCTATCACCGTCCCGACGCACTGTTGGGGCTGTAAAGCCCCACTGCGTCCACTTTCTTGTTCCTCCCCCACCGGATGTTTTTGTTTTTTTCCCTTTTCCCCAACGTGCGTGTTCGTCGCGTCACGATACCCGTGAAATGAGAGAAGGGGCGAAGGTGAAGCCACACGCTGCGTGCATTCCCCGTGCGCCTCAACAACGACCCACTGCACTCGTTACTGGGTGGCCGGCCGCACACTACACTACAGTCACGTCGCTGATGCGTTGGCCTCTTCATCACACGGACAGCCACCAACACCAATGTGCTTGTCACTCACCGTTGTCTGACCCCGACTGTACATCGTCTGCGAGCAAGAGAAAGAGAGTAGGAGACCGACGGCACCTTGTGTTAAAAGAAAAAAGAGGGTTGCGGTGCTGTCACCATTAAAAAAAAGAAAAAGAAAACCGGGGGCGCTGATCATCTTCTGCTGCTTTTTTCGAGTGGTGCTGATTCACTTTTTCTGATTCTTTGTTTTTCTGTGCTGTTCGCACACAGTCACAAGTTGCGTTTCTGCACTGGTGCGAACACGGGTCTTCATCCGTCTTCTGCTAGATGACGTAGCGCGTTTTTCTTGTTTTTTTTTGTTTTCTCCTCTCGTCTTTCCTCGCTCTTCATGATTTCTTCCCCTTCCAACCTGAACCTTCTGAGTGAGCGACAAAGAGTGCATTCCCACAAAAGAAAACAGTAACAAGCCTAACATATCACGTTTACACCGCAGAACCGATTATGCGTGTAGATACGCCCCCAGACGTTACACGTGATGAACAATGTGCTATCGAGACTGGTACCTTCGCACGCACCTAAAGAATCGAGACGCTTGCCTTTGCCAATCGCCGACCACGCAAACGGCACGACCGCCATTTGTCTGAGCAGCGCCTGTCTTCCACGACATGCATGCCTCCACCTTTCCCAATTTCTTTGTGTTATTTCTCACCTCCTACACCTCGTTGACTCACGCTCTGTCACTTTCTCCTTTTCCCTTTTTATTTAATTTTGGTACCTACGCCACGCTTGTGTGCCTTGACCTCATTTTCTCCGCCGCCTCCCGCTCTTCTGCACTCGTTTTTGGCTAGTCTCTTACCCCTTCCAGCGACAACAAAGGACCACGCGGTGCTTCGTGTGAAACACTTCGCAACACAACTCTTTTTTTTTTTTTAAAGCTTCACAGTAACAGAAGAATAGAGGATCAAGAACATCAGTCACTCGAATTCCTTTCTTCCTGTTTTTTTCTTTGTTCTTCCTCACCCTCACTGCCGTATCAATACGGTAGCGCTCGGCCTTCTGCCTCGCTTGCTTCCCCGCACACCGCACAGGGTCCACCGACAATGAGCACTCTCTTCTTTCCAGACTTACAGGAAGATGTGGATGCATTGCCCAACTACAGTTACCTCAAAGTCCATGGCGACTTCTTCAGCACTGAGGTCGATGAACCACAGCGGCCATCACTGGAGAACCTCTCTCCCTCCATGGGGCCAACGTCATCACGCTCTTCGGTTGCGGCAGACAACACATCAACAGACAGTGTCCTCTTGCCGGCCCCGTTGCACACTGCACCTCTTCCCATCGATGCGGACGTTGAAGAGGAGACTGCTGCACACGCCCATGACGAGAGTGCAGCCTCCACAGAGCGGTGCCGGACTGACAAGAAGAAGGCACACCAAGGTCGCACAACACGCTGTTACTGCCACCGCCTCTCTCCCACAGATGGGTGTCGTGGCTGCTCCATGTGTTGTTGTTGTTGTTGTCGCCTTGTTCACTCGCCTCCTCCGCTCTTTGTCGCGCTTCGCATGGGCACGCAAAGCCCACGCTACCTCGCTTCGCGATACTACAAGCCGCTCGCGCTCGCTCCTGTGAAGTTCCAGTGCCCGTAAGGTCACGCGACGCTTCCGCACAAGCAGCTTTTTTTTTTTTCGTTTGCAAAGCGTGCGCCTCCCACTTTCTTCTTGCTACCATGCCTGACCAACTTGAACACGTGAGGCCGGAGCGGGGCCAAGAGGGCAACACTCAACTCACCACGTGCATGTGCATGTGTGTAGGCGTGTGTGCTAATCACCGGACACTGACATAGCTTGCGCTGGCTCGAACGGCGCAACGGTTGAAAAACACTGATAAGGACAAGGCGTTGAAGCATATATGCGCAGGACAGCAGGTGGTGAGCCCCGCATGGCCGGGTAATCAGGCCGTGTGTGTAGCTCCTACCACCTTCGTTCTTTTTTATTTCTCCTCCGTGCTCCGCATTCAGCAGCCAGAAAACAAAAAAAAACAAAAACAAATGATCAGTGATTGTGTCAGGAGCGCACAGCGAGGCTTTGCTTCGTTTATTAGTTTTTTTTCTCTTCACAGCACTCCGTTGCCTGATATTTCCTTTCCCCCGTTTTTACATTTTTTTTTTCACTCGGCTTCCGTCAGCACAGCACACGTGCTGTTTCCGCCAACTTCTTTTTTTTTTTTGGACCGTGAAGAGCTCTCATTCGGCGGATCACAACTAATGTGTGCTCGGGCTGACACTTCTTTTTTTTTTTCGCTACTTCATCCTCTTCTCTGTTGCATTTGCTTCCGTGTCCTGAGGCTGTTTGTTTTGCTCGTTTTCTTCCTGATCTGCACGCACGTACTTGCCCTCCCACACTCTCACACACCCCAACCAGCAGGACTGAAAACAGAAAAAAAAAGAAGACAGCCATCGCCGTAGTTCCGCAGCTTGCTGAAAAGAAAGAGACCGCCGTGTGGCGATTTCATTCACGTCAGCGAAGGTGCCAGATGACTGGCGACACGGGAGCTGACACGACGGCGTGGGGTGTCCACGCTGCTCTCTCTATTCCCCCTTTTTTTTCGTTTCGACATCCTGACCGTCCAGTAATGGAACGAGATCAGCCAGTTTCTTTTCTTCTTTTTTTTCTCCCTCTTGTGTTTTCTTCTTTTTTTTTTTGTCGTCGAGACGTTGTCGTCCTCCTCTGAAGACTCGTACAGTACCTCTGTTCAATACACATGCAGATAACAGCAAAGCTTTGAAAACAACAGCAACAACAACAACAACGAGATGAGTGATCACATAAAGAACTTGCGACACTCGCACTCACCGCAGCTGAACGCCTGTCGCTTCCCAGCTGCGCGTGCTCATGTTGATCGCGCGGTTAAGCAGCCGATCTGGTCTTTGCGTGGCCACGGTGAGTTTCTCTTCCTGCTTTCCATTCCGCCTCCGCCACACCAAACCAGCTGACTCGGCAGCTTTTGGATGCCTGTTTGCTGTGGTGATGCTGTTCAGATCGCCCTTGTCTCTCTCTCTCTCTGTCTCTCTCCACTCTCCGCTTCCCTTCGCCCTTCTCACTCACCGCCTCCTACTCTTTCATTGCTTTTTTTTTTTGCGTTCGCGGCGCTGTGTAGTTCTTGCATTCGTACACCCCTCATCACCATCAGTTTCCTGCCACCTTTTTCCTCCCTCTTTACCGCCCGCTTCACCACAGATGCCCAAGGCCAACAAGCACGCCGAGGTCAAGCCCTCCAAGTTCAAGACCACGCTGTGCAACTTCTTCTTGAAGAACGAAGAGTGCCCCTTTGGTGCCAAGTGTGCCTTCGCACACGGTGAGCACGAGCTGCAGACGGAGGAACGGAATGTGCAGGTGCTGAAGGAGACCGGACTGCGTCGTCTGGACGGTGTGGAGCCGGCTGTGACGCGTGCAACCCCGACCCCGACCAGCGATGTCTCCGGCAACCTGTCCGATACGGTGAGCGCCCCCACGTCTCCGGCTTCACAAGCGAATCTCAGCTTCTCTGCGAGCAGCCCGAAGATCCGCCGCCGGCCGGTGATGGTGTCGCTGCCCAAGTACAACACCCGCTCCGACCACTTCCAGTCTCCGTACGAGGCCGCCCACAACGTGTTCTCGTACACCCAGCAGACGCCGCATTGCACGGCTGCCAACCGACGCCCCATACCGGCGCCGACGCCCGTGTACCACGGCCGCTGCCACTGCGAGTTGTCCGCGACGTGCCGACTTGAGCAGCCGCTGACGTACCGTCACAACCCGTACAACATCTCCACCTATTAACTTCTTTCTTTCTTCGGTGCCGCACGCAGCATACCACTGTCGGTAGTGGTGGACGTCACGTCCTCGGACACGGCTGAAGCCACACGCACATGGAACTGCCTGCGTGAACGATCCCCTTGCGCCTCCTCGGCACTTGTCGTGTTCGTTCTCGCCGTTTTCTTTTTTTCGCTCTTTTTTCTTGTTTTTTTGTTTTTGGAGGGAGAGGACAGCCTCGTTCGACCATGCTCGACGCTGTCGTCATCCCTTCTTCACGCGACTTTTCCTTCTTCCGCGCAACGTTCCGTTGCCGGCATCGTACGCACCAGATTGTTCTTGTCTTGGCTGTATGGGATTCCTCATCACGATTCCTCGCGTGTGTACGCACAGCACTCCTCGCCCTCAGTAATGGGGAGTACAGCTCTCTGGCTCGTTAAGAAGGGCACTTTTCTTTCTTTTTTTTTATTCCACTTGTTTTTGGATCACCATTTAACAGTTTCTTTCCGTCGTATTTCAACCTTCTTTTTTTTTTCTTTCCCGTGGAGAGTTGTCTGTCAGCGAAGACGTTTTTGGTATTCAAGGCGACTGATGAATGAACCGCACATGTTGGCTGGTCCTTGCTTCTTTTTTTTCTACACAAGGAACGTTAACTTAGCGCGTCCCTTCATCCTAGCCTGCACTCAATATGGAGTGAGTCTGACCTCGTTCTGATTGTTCTGTGCTACCTTTTCTCTGTCTTTTCTTTTTCTTGTCTTTGTTGTGGAGGCCGGAGAAGGAGAGAGGACGAGGCCGGGATGCGCGCGACTACTTTTTGCCTGACTTTGGTAATCAATATCACAATAAGAGTCACACCACTCCCTTCTCAGTGCTCGCTCCTCTGCGGCATCGTCGCCAACCATGCTGTTTGTTTTTCTTCCTCACACACGCGTCACAGCATAAGGAACCTATGTGAGCTGCCTACATCTGCACTCCAGCGAGCAGAGCACTCTCCTCTGGTTTCTTGTCGTGGCGCGCGAACTCCACAACAAAAAGGCTTGACAAGAGGGACGCTGAAAAATCCCAAAACACTCTCAAAAAGATGAATCACCGACGCCAGTGAGGATTGTTTAAACAGGGACAAAAACAAATGCTGTCTTTCTTTTCTCCACCTTTTTTTTCACTCAGAGGCACCGCATGCGATCGGGAAGCCGGAGAGAGAGAAGGGGGAAACACGGCCGCAATAACCCCAAGGAAACGCGTGGCGCCTTGCCGCGTTGAGGATGTTTCCCCGCGAGGAGGTGCTCTCGCTCTTTCTCTCTCTCTCTCTCTCTTTTCAGGTCCATGTGGCGCTCTCTGACACAGCGCCAACGAGTCGAAACGAACAGTGTCAGCTGCGCACGAGATGGGCAAAACAAACAAATACACGCAAGTGTCAGAAAAGAGAAAAAAAGAAAGAAAGGTGAACACACGAGAAGAAGAGCCGCTTACGATGCTTTGTGTAGGAACTCATCACCAGGGACATGTAACGTCTCTGGGGGGTGAACGGCACGGCTGGTTTGCGTGTGCAAATCGCGGTGAAAAAAAAGAAAACGTAGTAATCGCAGGCATCGTTTCCCCACCTTCTTTTTCCGGTGCCACCTCCTTTTTTTTTTTACACTTGGCTAGAACAGATGCTGTTGTGTGCACTTGTCGCTCATCGTGTTTTTTCGTGTGCCTGCCGTGACAAGAAGACTTGGTGTGCGACTGGACCGCACGTGACCGCGCCCTTTTTTCAGTGACCTCGCTTTCGTTGTTGGTCTCGTCATCGTGCGTGCGAAAAGACAAGCCTGTCTCTTCACGCCTGTAGAAGTGCGAGCTGGAATTCTAACAATTTTCGTTTTTTGTTTGTTTCTTCGTCCTGGCCTCGTGCTGCCGGTGCTGCCACGCTGTGAGATGTCTCCGGCTTGGTGTGGCGCCAGAGAGTGCCAAGCTATCGAGAAGCAACCCAAAAAGAAGAGAAGAAAAAAAGAATTACCAGAGGTGTGAGGCACGCACTCGATGCCACTTGCCTACATGCCACAACAGACGGAAAGAGTAATCACACACACAAAAAAAAAGCACACACACATACATACACTGATCATGCGTTGCCTATCTGGCACTTGCTTCTTTTTTTCCTTTGTTTCCCCCTTTTCTCCCTGTGCGCGCAACTGACAGAAAACTCGAAAAAACTGCCAAAGGACTCACAGCGACCAAAACACGCAAATCCACTCGCACTACTGACAAGCTGTCAACAAACAAAAACAAAAACAAAATAAAAAAAGCGGAAGGTGAGTTCGAATAAGGGGGCCGACCGGGCCCCGAACTCATCTGACGAACGGTGACCAAGCGAACTGCTCTGCCTGGCCCGCCGCGCGCGGTGCCTCAGCCATCAGCGTGCTCCGCTGCGGTGCCCTGTCCACCTATGGCAAGTCGTACCCCCTCGACCAATGCCAGAGAGAGAGACAGATTCGCTGTGCGACACTGCCTTTGGTTCGGCCCGCTTTGACACGGTCCTGCCGTACTTCACGCCTTGTGTTCTTCGTCCTTGCTTCTTCCAAGTCCCTTTTTCTTTCAACCCTCTTGACTCCTCTCTCTTCCTCCCTTCTCTCTCTCCCCCTTTCTGAACACGCATGTGTGCCGTCCCCGTCCTTGACAGCTAGTCGAACCAAACTGCTTGTGCTGGTTCTTCTTCTTTCCACGTTGTTTCTCACTGCCAGCCGCGTGTCTGCTCTTTGTTGATCCTTCCGTGTGGTGGTTGGGCTCCGACTAAGTGTTCGGATTACAGTACTCTTTTTTCTTTTCTTCCCCGCCTCTCTCTTTCCGTGGAATGCCTCCTGTTACTCGCGGCCGTGGCGGTCGCGGCCGAGGACGTGGCAGTGGTGGTCGAGGGCGTGGCGGTGGTGGCCGCGGTGGGGCATCTCGTGGTGCGAGCCGGACGGCTTCCCCTGCGCTCAAGCGTGGGCGTCTCGAGGCCGCCGAGCCGGCTGACGCTACCGGCGAGATGGCTGAGGCGTCCGACATCTTCTTCAGCGACCTCTCCGGCGTACGTCCCCGCCGCACATCGCGCGTAGTGGACGGTACAGACGCGGCAACAGAGGGGCGTGACTCGGTAGCGGCCGCGGCCTCCTCGTCCATCGCGCTACCCGGCGAGACAGTGCGTGCGGTGCAGTCAGAAGGTAGTCAGCAGACGCAGGACAAGGTCATGTGGCTGGAGCTGGGTCTGTGCAAGGCGCTGGTGCGCGCTGTCTCCCACTTGGGCTTCCTGTCGCCCACACCCGTCCAGGCGCAAGCCATTCCGGCGGTGCTCGAGGGCGTGGACGTCTGTGCGCGCGCCGTGACGGGCTCAGGGAAAACGGCAGCCTTTCTGCTCCCGATGGCCCACCTCCTTCTTACGCGCCCTCCACAGAAGGCGACCACCATGAATAGCAAGCGCCGCTTCATCCGTGCGGTCGTGCTGCTCCCCACGCGTGAACTAGGCGTGCAGTGTCAGGCTATGCTCGCCCAGCTGCTGCAGTTCACCACGGGCCTCACCGTGGCGCTGGCGATTGGCGGCGTTGCGGCGTCCACACAGGAAGCCGCGCTTCAGGCAGTGCCTGACATCCTTATCGCCACCCCCGGCCGCCTGGTTGACTTTGCCCGCAATTTCAACAAGGGAGCCGGCCTGGACCTCTCCGGGGTGGAGTTGCTGGTGCTGGATGAGTGCGACAAGATGCTGACCATCACCCTGCGGGATCAGATCGTCGACATTGTCGAGCGTGTGCCCGAGGAGACACGGCAGATGCTCATGTTCTCCGCCACCATGACCGACGACGTGGACAGCTTCGCAAAGGACTACCTCTTCAAGCCGCGCAATGTGGACGTCGGCCACGTGGCACTCCAGTCGAAGCTGCGCCAGCAGTTTGTCCGCGTGCGTACGACTCCTGCGACGGCGTCAACGGCCGCGGCGGAGGACGTGCACGAAGACACGAAGGATTCTAGCAAGAAGCGCGTTCGCTCGAAGCGTGCACGTGAGGTCGCGCGTGCGGAAGCGGGTGATGACAGCACCCCGCCGTCCACCTCGATCGCAGCCGAGCAGGAGCACTTCACGGTGATCAAGTCGCGCTACCTCGTGGCGCTGTGCGAGTACTTTCCCAGTGGCGTGATCATCTTCTGCCGCTACCGAACCACGGCTCACCGCCTCAACCTTCTCTTCAACACACTCGGCATGGAGGCTGTGGAGGTGCAAGGCAATCAGCCGCAGGAAGAGCGCTTCCGTGCTCTCGAGCGCTTCTCTGCTGGAGAGGCGAAGTACCTCATCACGACTGACGTCGCCGCTCGTGGGCTCGACATCAAGAACGTCTTCACCGTCATCAACTTTGACCTGCCGCCAACCTTGACCGCGTACATCCATCGCGTGGGACGCACCGCGCGCATTGGCGAGTCTGGCACCGCCGTTTCGCTAGTAAACGATGCCCAGGATGCGGATATTATGCGCAAAATTCTGGCTGTTAGCGGCAGCATCAACGAACACCAGGTAGCGTCCGTCAAACGGCGAGACATCCCCGACGCGCAGCTCAAAGAGGCCACCCGCAGGATCGACGAGGCCTTCCCAGCCGTGCGCACTCAACTCGCGGCGGAGGCCCTTGAGGCCCGCATCACAGAGGCCGAGAAGCGTTACGGCACCAGAGATGGCTTCGTCGACGCGCTGACAGCCAAGCCGAAGAAGGACTGGGTGCTTAGTCGTGCGGAGCGCAAGAAGCGGGATGAGGAGGCCCGACTGCAGTACGAGAAGGAGGCCGAGGTCACCATTAACCGCTTCCAGAACGAGCTCGCGGACCTTGAACGACAGGAGCAGAAGGTGCTGCAGAAGCAGAAGGTGAGCCGCCGCGCGGAGCGCGAGCGGAAGGCACACGAGAAGGCCAAGCAAAAGGAGCGCGCCAAGGAGCTGCGCAAGAAGGCCGAGAAGAAGATCAACGCCGGTGCCGTCAAGAAGTTGAAAAAGAAGAAGATCAGGGAGTCGATCCGCGACCGTCGTGCAGCCGACCGCGAGAAGAAGGGCATTTCTCCGTTCAAGCACGGCGAAGGTCGGAAGCGCAACAAGAAAACACGCCACTCCAAGGGCATGCGCAAGCATTGACCTAATCTGCTACGGCACAAACACTCGCCCGCACCCACCACCGCATCGATTAATTTTAAATGAACAAAGGAAGGAGAAGAAACAGAGGGGAGGCAGATCAACCACCAGAATCTGGTGTGTGAGTCATCCAAGAGGCACCGCCAAGTCACCTCCCCTCCCCTTTTTTCCTTGCGTAGGCCGTCAAGGTTTCACCTAAGGCCAACCGCCGCACTTTGCCCTCCGAGGATTAATAAACTAACCCAACAACCACACGAACAACCACAGTGAGCATAACGTCGGCACATTGGGCAGCATGGAGCATGTCAATGAGGCACAGCCCGTGGAGGCTAACCGGAACACGCACACACTCACAAAAGAGGGAAAACATGGTGGACACGTGTCGTCGTTGCCGCATCAACACGACAGGCGGACTGGGCGTGCCTCTTTCTTTTCTCTCGGTGTTGGTGTGGCTACGGCGTCTACTCGCTTGCCTGCTAACGGTAGCATGCATTCCAACAAATCACGTCGTGCGTTTGTGTGCCCCTGTGACGCGAGTCTTGACATGAGCTCAACACTAGCAAAAGCGCACATCACTGCAGATGTGAGGTCGTCATTCTGCCCTCTCTTTTTTTTTTACAACCAACTGTCTCCTCCCGCCTCCTCCGTCTTCATTGTGGGCACCCATGAATCTCTCCCCCTTCCAACAACACGGATCGTGATCAACCAGCTGAAAGAGCGTGTGCAGTTGGTGGCTGAGCCGTGAGACTCACTCTGTCTGTTACCAGATTACTGACAGTATACGTCTTTTTCTTTTTTTTTTGTGTGCTTAGCCACGCAGCTTCATCAGCTGTTTCTGCGTGCGTGTGACCCTTAGACCTTTCTTTTCTTTTCTCCTTCGCCCATCGTCGCTAACGCGTTCTGATCGCTTCCTGGACCATAGCGGCTGTCATTAGAATGCCACCTCACAAGCAAACGATCCAAGAGATGAACGAGGACAACCTCGCGTCCGTCGTGGCCGGTGGCTTTGCCGGGATCTGCTCCACCTGCGTGACAAATCCCCTCGACACAATCCGTGTGCGTCTCTCCGCAGGCCGCGCCGCGACCGGCAAGTCGCACAAGAGCCTCGTCATGACGGCGCGCGAACTCTTCGGCGAGGGCCTCCTCCACGCGTTCAGCCGTGGCCTCGGGGCGAATATCATGGCCTCTATGCCGTCCAACGCGATCTACTTGCCTACCTACCGCATGCTCAAAAATAACTTGACGGCAGTCGGCGTCGACGAACGCGTACGGCCGGCTGTGTGCGCGTTTGGTGCCGTGACGGCGACAAACCTAACCCTGGCGCCTCTCTTCGTTGTCCGCACACGCGTGCAGGTCGATGATCGTCTCACCATTCGCCAAGTCACGTCGGACGTGATGAAGCACGAGGGCATCCGGGGCTTCTACCGCGGCACCGTCACGAACGTGGCTGGGCGATTCGTGGAGGAGGGAATGTTTTGGACCGTCTATGAGCTGCTGAAGCGCACCACGAAGCAAGGTGAGTTCGGTGACCAGGGCTTCGTGAAGGCGAGTATCGCCATGGTCTCCCTCTCCATGGTCGCGAAGCTGACGGCGACGGCGGTGGCGTACCCATACAACGTCGTGATGAACCACCTCCGCACAGTGAACAAGGCGACAGGGAAGCACGACTTCGTCAAGTGCTGGCCCACTGTGCGGCACGTGTATCGCTCAGACGGCCTGCTCGGGTTCTACAAGGGCCTCGCGCCGCAGTTGCTGCGAAGCGTCGTTAGCAAAGCCACACAGATCTACGCGTTTGAGCTGGCGATGTACATGTACGTCGAGGCGCGGGCGCGGCAACGTCTGCTGAAGGCATGATGCTCACTAAAAGTCACGCTGGCCTTCTTTTCTTCCCATAGAATGCACGCACAAGCGCAACGGCGTCTGTCTGTCTGTCTGTCTCTCTCACACTAATATTGTTGTCCCTTCCTTCTAGGGTAGTCTCCTGGCGGCGGCTTTTATCTTTGTCCTCCCTCCCGCTTTCTCTGTTCTCGCGTGTTCGTGCGCTTGCCGCGCTCTGATGAGTGAATGGCTTCACCACCAGCGTGTCGCCAGGCTTTCTGACACCTCAAGGCGCGCCGGGCTGCACCTACCAACACTCAGTGCCATACTCACTCCCCCATTTCTGCTCGACTGCGGCTTTACGTCTCGGACAATTCACCCGCTTGTCTTGACGCGAGGGAGCTGCCGCGCGGCGACACCTCAGACGTTCACTACATCACCAGCACACCCACACCGACACAACACAACGTCCCCAAGGCTTCGGCCGGCGTTTGACTGTTGCTACGCTGGCGTCCATCTGACGCCCTGCTTTCCTTTTCTTCTGGCCCACTTCCCCTCCTCTCCAAGTGCGCTCGTCTCTCACCCATCCTCCCACTGTACCACGATCCTCAGCAGCTCTATTGAAAGAGAAAAGTAGCTCACCTGGCCCCAACGACACACACCCACCCACTGTGCGGGGAGAGAGAGGCGTGCCACTGCGTCCGGCCAAGGAAGCACCGTGTACCGCTGACCCCACCGAAGCGTGAGCAGCGCGTGAAGGTGACGGTGCGAGGCACCACACCTTTTCTTTTTCTCTTTTTTCTTTTTTTCTTCTCTCACGCCATCACAGTCGCCGTGCGCGTCTCACTGGCTTCGGCGCCTTGTTCTGTCACTCACTGCACCGTGCGATGCCGCCCCGTGCAAAAAAAGAAGCAGCGGCGCCACTCCTCAAAGATGAAAGCCTTCCGTTGCTGAACTATGGGGCGGAGTTGTTTAAGCAGTATGAGGCCACCACTCCAGCACCGTCCGTTCGCGAGCTGCAGATGGCCCGCTTCGGCGACTACGCGCACCACTTTGGGTTTTCCCTCGAGCGCGAACAGGCAATGTCATCTGGATCTCGTGCACTGCCCAGCTTGCATCCGCGCAGTCTGGCCACCGGCTCGCTGGGACGCAAACGTGCACAGACCTCCATGATGACAGGTAACGAGGCAGTGGAAGAAGCGGGGTGGGAGATGCCGCCTGAAGAGAAGGCAGCCGCCGACGCACAGTGCGATGCCGTGGGTGCGCTGCGAGACGCGACACCGCAGCCGGCCGTGCTCGTGCCGCTCATCTGTGAGCCTTTCCAGACGGTCAATTGGCGACAGACGCGCCTGCAGTGCGAGTTGAAGAAGGCTCGATGCCTGTACCGTTGGCTCTGTCAGCATGTGCGGGTGGTGCTGGAGAGCGAGATTGCACGGGCAGCCGCCCTGCGCGCCAAGGCACTGGCTGAGGAGGAGAGCAAGAAACCAAAAGGCAAGGGTGGCCGCACCGCCTCACCGAACAAGCGGGGCAACACGGCCGCAAACAAGAGCAGCGTTGTCGCCGACGGCGCAGGCAGTCTCGACGAGGGTGCCCAGGCCGCCTCGAACCCACTGGAAGAAGCCCTCCGGACACGCGTGGCGACGCCGCACACACTAGCGGACCTTTACGCTGGCATGCTGCACGAGGCTGGTGTACCATGCGAGGTGGTGCGAGGGTGGATTAAAGGCTCTGCGTGCGAAGAGACGCACTCTTGGTGCTGGAATATGGTGCAGATCAACGGCAAGAGCTACCTCGTGGACGTCGCCAGCTCCACCTTTGACGGCACGCTGCGCATTCCCAAGGCAACGTCACCTGCGGGCACGGACCAAGGCGCAGGCGGTGCGGCAGCGACCGCGCGCGGTGGCGCCAACAGCAACACGAACAAAACGGACGCGAACAAGGCTAAGCGTGGCGACGGCGTTGCCGCTGGGGTGCACACGGTAGGCGAGGCCGATGACACCAGTCTGTCTGGCGTTGCCGAGGACGTCGCTCCGCACCGCTGTGTCCGCTTCACGAGTCAACGCCAGCGTGTGGAGGACTTCTACTTCTTTTGCCATCCGCTGCAGTTCATCTACACACATCTCCCGGTCAACGACCGCCACACACTGCTGGCGCAGCCGCCGCACCGTGCGGTGTGGACAGGTGCACCGAGGCTGGCGCATGACTTCTTTCGCTTCCCCATCGCGCTTCACTCACATCAGCGGAGCGCCGCCTTCACGGTACGCAGCACACCCTTCTACATCTCTCTGATCAACCGCGACCCCGCCACGACTGAGCTGGCCTGCAAAATCTACCGCGGCAGCCTCGCTGACTTGCCGGAACTCCTTCACGAGACGCGCTTGTCACCGGCTTCCGCGTCTCGCGCGGCCGGTGGCGGTGGCGCCAAACGTCGCGAGGAACACGGCACACCCGAGACCACGGCGGCCGCTCCGCCTCCCGCCTCCACGTTGCCTCCTAGCGGCGCCGCTGGCGAAGGCACCGCACCCGGCGCTGCCCTCTCGCTTGATTGGGTGTGGCAGCAACGATGCGAGTCGACGCAGACTGAGACATTCACCGTCATGACCCCCGACGTCGGCTACTACAGTGTTGTCATTGGCGCACGCCGCATTCGGCGCGACCCGTACAGTGCCGTCATCGCGACCGGTCCCTTCACGCCGTTGGTGCGTTACCAGGCCAAAGTCAACTTTGTCCCGAGTTCGTCTCCGCTGGTGCCGCGGCAGCATCTCTCGCCTAGCGTGTGCCGGCTGATGACGCCGCTGAGTGTGCAGGTCCAGACCGGTTCCTGCACCGTGTCAGTCATGCCGTCGTGCAGCAACGTCGCCGCTGTCGCCGTTGTGGCACGCACGGCGCGGCAGCCACCACCGCCCCTGGTCGCGCCGCACACAGGCGGTGGTGTGGTCGGCACCAAGGCGACCTCTAACGCCCCACAGGCTGAGGACGACCCGGAGCCGCCGGTGCACCGCGAAGTGCTGGCTTTTCTGCCCTTCAGCACAAGCGCGGCGGTGTATAGCGGGTCCGTGTCGCTGACGTCAGGCATGGGCGTCGAGGTGTGGGTGCTGTACACGGCTCCTGATGAGAACGGACTGACCTTTCGCGACCGCGTCAAGCACCGCGTGGCTGCCATGAGCGCGGCATCGGCACTCTCACCGGGTGATGTCCCGTCTGGTGCACCTGCGCCGGGAGGCGTGAGCCGCGACGAGGCGGGCGCGGCACCTGCCAGCAAAGGACGGCCGAACAAGACCAAGTCGAACAAGAGCGGGTCGGCCACAAACGTCGCACCCGTTGAGGACACGTCGGCTCGCCGGCGCGCGGCTCTGGAGACCCTGCTCGAGCAAGGTCGCGCCTTCCGCCCATTCGTGACTGGCATTGAAGCGCGCAAACTAATCACGAGCGATGTGAAGGACCTCATCCAGCCACAGCCAACCATTGGTGAGGAGCGCGAACCCACGCTGCGGCGCCTCATGGGGATCACTGACGCTCTTTACCAAGAGGCAACGACGATGCGGCAGCAAGAGGTGCAGCCTGTAGGCACCTACCTCGACGCGCGCGCACCAGGCACGGCGAAGGCAAGGGGCAAGGCACCGTGAGTGCCGCCAGCCAAGTTCATGCACGTGGTCAACACGCACCTGTTATGTAAACAACGCGCGACCAACCAACCAGTGTACCAACACAAGTGGAAACGAAAAGAAGAAAAAAAGCAAAGGAGGCAGCACTCATTGCTCGCTATCTTTTTCTCTCCCTCTCTCTCTCACACTCACTCCCGTTATTCTTTCTTTGCCACCTCTCTCTGATGAGACCAGCTGCGAGGGTGCGCTAGAGGGCGAGGTGGAACGAAGCAGACAGAGAGAGCGAGCCACGCTTGACGGCTGCGCGGTCATGCGTCGTCACCCTTCTGTGCTCTAATAGCCGGTCATTCCTTTTCCCCTCCGCAGCCGTTCACGCGTCGCGGTTCCTCATCTCTCCTCCTCTCCTCCTCTCCTCTTCTTCGCTTTTTTTTTTTTACTGGGTGCCACATTCTCTCTTCCTCTCACACCCACGCTTGCAGCGCAGCCGAAAGGGGGCCGGCTCATTCGGTGGTCTTCGGTCATGCAGTCGTGTGCGGTGATTGGGTGCGGTCCCGCCGGCATCGTGGCGAGCGCCACACTGCGCCAGTGCGGGCTTATGGTCACCTGCTTTGAGTTGGGCAAAGACAGTGGAGGTGTCTGGCTCAGTAACAGCCGTGATCTCTTCTCTGAGCGAGGGCTCATCTCTCCCATTTACCCGTCCATGCGGTGCGTGCTGCCGAAGGACCTCATGAGCTTCAGTGACAAGCGATTTGACTACGCCGTCGCGCAGTTTCCGCACCACTCGGCCGTGCAGCGCTATCTCGAGCAATTTGCGGAGATGAAGGGTGTTCGCAGCATGACTCGCTTCAACACGAAGGTGGAGTCTGTCCGGATGGATCCAAAGGACAGGCTGTGGAAGATAATCACGGTGAACATCAGCAGCGGCGACGTGATGGAATGGTCGTTCAACAAGGTGTGCGTCTGTACCGGCCAGACGCACGAAGCACGCTTCCCGGCAGGCCTCAAGGAAACCTTGAAAGACTACACGAAGGCTGGCGGTGAGGTCCACCACAGCTCGCACGTCAAGGACTTCCGCTCCTTCAAAGGTAAGCGAGTGGCCGTGGTCGGGGATGGCGTCTCGGCGTACGACTACTGCCTCGAACTCAAGCGCTTTGGTGCCGAAGTGATTCACAGCTCCATGATGACTCCTGCCCACGGCCACTCCGCCGCGAGTACCGGGGTGCCGGAGTGGTTCACTGCGAGCGCTGCCGACAGCTCGGCCGGTGAGCCGGCGCACACAGTGAAACCACGTGCACGGGCTGGCTTCTGGCGGCGCCGGCGAGTGCTGCCCTCAGACGACACGCCTGATCTTTCTGCACCGGATGTGGTAGCGACGCTGGCACAACTCGGCAGCCGCATCCCTGGCTGGCGCAGTGACACACACCGCGCGAACGACGTTGTTCGCAAGTGGCTGCGCCACCGCAACGAGCACGTCACCGCGGTTCCCCGCGTTGGCCTGCCACAAGGGTCGACTGAGCGCGGCATTCTCTTTTCCGAAGACCCCACCAAGTCCGTGGCCAGCGTGCTGCGGGAAGCCTCAGCGTCTTCAGAGTCTTCGGAGGGTGTTTTCATTGACAACGTGGACGCCGTTGTGTGCGCCACCGGCTTCACGCAGCGGTACCCTTTTCTGCATGCCGATCTGCGGCGCGTCGTGGAGAGCACCCAACTGCAGCTATCGCCGAGTGAGGCCACGACGGATGAGTGTACACGGCGAGGTGGTCCGCATGGCGCACAACGCGGGTTGTATCTTGGCACTGTGTACGCTGCCGAGCCCTCACTGGCCTTTGTGGGCATTCAGAAGGAGTTGCTGCCGCCGTTCCTCTTGTTTGAGGCACAGGCCCGATTTGTGGGGTACACGTTCAGTGGCCGAATCACAACACCCTCGACCGCGGCGCACATGCAGGCTCACGAGAGTGCGCTTGTTGCCGCTAACCCACCCCTCACTGATCTGTACAGCGAGACAGGGCTTGGCCTTCACTCCGCAGTATACTACAACGTCTTGCATCGGGAGCTGCAGGTGAACTCCAAGGATACGTACACATCACAAATCATGCGCAGGCAGCACTGGTTGCTTCTCTCGCTGTTGCTGCGCGTGTACCACCGCTTCCGTGCCCTGGCGCCACTCAAGCGCAAAAAGCAGCATGTTCTTTTCAGCAACAAGATCTAGCGCGTGCGCGACAACAACAACAACAAAAAAAACTCAGTGGACCGCGCTCTACACCTGTCACTGTCGTCACCACGAGACGCACAGACTCACACACACACACACACACACGCACACACATACACACACACACAACTCAACACAGACAACAGAGACCAACACTTCCGCCGACACGTTGTCTCACATGTACTGCAGTGGGCAAAGGGGTGTGTGATGGCGGAAAGGCGAGAACTGAATCGAAGAGATCATCTGAGTCAGCCTTCAAAGAGAGGCAGCCGCTACCCACCCCCCTCCAGCTGAAGGCGACTGACGTGCGAGGCTAACCGGTGGCACCGCGTGCACCACGCAGTCACCCCCTCCTCAGCGGTACCGCCGCCAGTACCGGCAATCGTCCCGCGCTGCAACACGCGCTCTGCAGCTGCGGGCGAGAACGTGCACATTCCTTGCACTTCCCCCCGTAATGCTGTTGCCGACACTGCCTGCACTTAGTTCACTCCCTTCACTTCTTTTGTACGCATGCCCCACCCCTGTCACCCCCCTCTCTCCGACTCTGGTTCCCCTCGTCGCTGCAGTATACGCGCTTCTCGTCCGCTTCTTTTCTTGTTTCTTTCTTCTTTGTCCTTCCTTGCTTTCCTCTCTAGAACCGTTTCCTCGGCCCACACAGACGCGGTTTCTTCGCGCCTGCCTGAGCACTTGCATTGACCTCACTGGGTGCATCGACTGTGTGTGCTTCTCATCGGCGGCCACTCGGTGTGTCTCTTCACACCGTGCACGCCTCCTTCTTCTCCCCCGTCTGTGCCACGCCTGTCTCGCCCACACACACTCGAAGAGCGTTGTTGACACAATGTTTCGAATCCCCCGCCTCGTGGCAGTGCGCACTGCCGGTGCCTGCCACACCCTACATAATAGCGCTCGATATTGCGCGAGTGCTGCGGTGGCCGAACCACCAGCGGCATCGGCCACGCCGGTCGCTCCTGACGCGGGCACCAAGACGCACATCCGCGACATGAAGCCGCGCGACCTGATGAAGGAGCTAGACCGCTATATTGTCGGCCAGGCGGATGCCAAAAAGGCTGTTGCTGTCGCCCTTCGCAACCGCTGGCGTCGTCACCAAGTGCCAGCCGACTTCCGCGAGGAAATCGCACCGAAGAACATTCTCATGATCGGCCCGACAGGAGTGGGCAAGACGGAGATTGCGCGGCGCCTGGCCAAACTTGTCGATGCTCCCTTCGTCAAGGTCGAGGCGACCAAGTTCACTGAGGTTGGCTTCCATGGTCGGGACGTGGAGAGCATCATTGAGGACCTCTACAAGGCGTCGCTGACGCAGACCAAGCAGAACATCCGCAAGCAACACGAAGAGGAGGCCAAGGTGCGCGCCGAGGACCGCATCCTCAAGGCACTCGCGGGTGTCTCCGATGGTTTCCGCGAGCATCTCCGCAGCGGTGCGCTGGATGACATCGAGGTCATGGTTGAGCTGCAGGAGAAGAAGGAGAAGCCCAAATCTGCCTCCGGCGGCGAGGGTGTGTTCATTTCTCTGGACATCCCATCGATGATGGGCGGCGGCCGCCCGCAGACGGTGAAGAAGGTCATGAAGATCAAGGACGCGCTGCCGGCGGTGCTGCAAGAGGAGCTCGACAAGATGATGGACACCGAGGACGTCTCCGCAGAGGCGCTGCGCGCGTGTGAGGAGGATGGCATCGTCGTCATTGACGAGATCGACAAAGTGGTGACGGCCGCGGGCGGCTACAAGGGTCATCAGGCCTCCGCGGAAGGCGTGCAGCAGGACCTTCTGCCCCTTGTCGAGGGCACCACAGTGTCCACCAAGTTCAACGTGCAGGTGAAGACGGACAAGATTCTTTTCATCTGCAGTGGCGCCTTCCACAGTGTCAAACCGTCCGACATGCTTGCCGAGCTCCAGGGCCGGCTGCCCATTCGCGTGGAGCTCCAACCTCTCACCAAGGACGACTTCTACCGCATCATCACCGAGCCCAAGTACAACCTGGTGGCGCAACACACGGCCTTGATGGCAACGGAAGGCGTCGAGCTGGTCTTCACGGACGACTCACTGTGGGAGATTGCTGCCATGGCCACCCACATTAATTCCACCGTGCAAAACATCGGTGCTCGGCGACTGATTACCATTATCGAGAAGGTTGTCGAGGAGATCAGCTTTGACGGCCCGGATCGACGAGGAGAAAAATTCACAATCGACGCGGCGTACGTCAAGAAGGCCGTCGACCCCATGGCGAAGAAGGTGGACATTAAGAAGTTCTTGTTGTAAGCGAACACACACATACACACCTTTTTGCGTATCAGCAAGTATGTGTCTCTCCGCGCGTGTGTGGCTCTCCTTCTTATTCAGCTCGTCTGCGGGTGGCGTCACCCTCGCTGTTCCCTTGCTCCTCATCACATGTTGCGTTGCTCTCAGGCTTTCCTGTGTACCGCACACTGCCGCGGCTTCTCATGGAGGCCAGGAGACGTTGTCGACCTGTCAGCCACGCGGGCCTGCACTGGTGTGTGGCGCTTACCTTCTTGTCGGTCTGGCTGAAGCTGCAACCAATGTCGTGACGTGCCGCGCCTCTGCGCCCTTTTGCCTTCTTTGTTTTGTTTTGTTTTGTTTGTGTGTGCGTGTGTGTGTGTGTGTGCACGCCGTCTCAGGGTGGACTCCTGTTTGTGTCCACGGCCTCCCAGCACGCGCGGTTGGCGAGGGAGGAGGGATCGTTGAGGGCTGGATTCGCCCGTCGGCTCATGCCCAGTGGGCGCTCACACCAACTCAAGAAGGTTGAGTGCCGTGATGAGCAACTATTCTCTAACTTCAACCGCAGGAACCAAACACGTCGTCAGCAGCGACGGTAAATCGATTCTCCCCACACGCTTTTCCCGGAGCGCGAGCTGACACCACCACCACCAGCGTAAGTCTCACTGATACCATTGGTGGCAGTGAATCGATCTGCAACCACTCCGTGCTGTTTACCCCACGGTGCTGCCGAGTCCCTCACTCAGTGATAGCCTTCGGCGTAGCAGCACACACACAGACACAGACACACGGCAGCTACCGCTCATCACAGGACACAACCGTTGCAGAGACTACACTGTGCCTGCGGATTCGTGCGGACAGCTTTGATTGCGCTGGTGAGATACCCCAACGCTGGCTCTACCTCTCACCAACCCCCGTTTCCCCTCCTCCTCTTTTTTTTTTTTTTTGCTCTCTCTCTCTCTCTCTCTCTCGTTGTGACATACTACCGTTTAGCTTGCAATCTTGTGGCGATGCGCAAAACAGCCTGCGCGCTGTACTTGATCCCGAAGAACACGGGCGTGGCACCGCGGTTCGACACGTGGAACGAGAAATATGAGCCATGGGAACACATGAAGCGCATGGGCCGCCTCGCTGGCACCGGCTTTTACATCCCACCCGAGTGGTACAACCACTTTCGCATGTTTCCCCCAATAAATCACAACTTCCAACAGGAAAAGACCCTCAACCCGATGAACGAGTCAGAACCGACCCAGGACGGCACGGACCACCTTAGCGCGGAGCGCATCGCTGTGCGTGATGAGATTGCCCGAAAGAGCCGGCTTGTGGCGTCGGAGGGCATGCGCTACTACAACGTCTTCTGGGTGCGCAAGCCGCTGGATCGGATGGAAAAAGAGTATAACCAGCTTAAGCGCAACGGCGTTCAACACGACGAGGCGATCAAGAGGGTGCTTCAAGGCTTCTACGAGGAGCTGACCGCAAAGAAGCGCGTCGCAGCGATCCAGGCCGAAGAGGCGAAGCTGTCCGGCAAGTTCATCACGATGCGTGAGGCCACTGTAGTCATGAATGTCTTGACGCAGCTGCAGCGCGAGCAACTAACACCGCACCAGGCCACGTTGATGGCACGGGACCAGCGCGAGCGCGTGCAGAACGGCTCCCCGCTGCGAGCCACCGTATCCAGAGCTGTGACAAAGACCGACGTGAGCAGCGACAGTGAGGCGACGACCGACAACACTGCCATGTCCGCTGATTCACTGGCAGACCTGCTCTCCTCTGCTGGTGAGGAGTCTGATTCGGCGAAGGTGTCCTACACAGTCTCTATGAACGAGGAGGACTTCGACAGCAGAAGCACGCTCGACATGATGGCAACCGACGGCACCGGCCAGCCTGACTGGTATAGCCAGGCCAGTGGCGAGAAGCCCTTCACGGCGCCTGCCAAGTGAGAGCCACTGGCACTTTCCTTTCTCTGCAGAATGGTCGGTGACGGCAAGTGTGCCTGCATCAGCGCTCATCTTTCTCCACCTTTCGACCTCCCTCCGTGTGTTTGTGTGCGTGCGGTTGACGGCCAGTCTCACAGGTCGGGTGTGGCTGTGCGTGAGGGGTCAATTGGTGACGGAATCGTTTTGTTGTTCTCTCTCGTTGTAATTTGGTCTCAACAACAGCTCTGTCTTTTTCTGAAACTGTGAGCCATTTGTGTTCCGCGACTCCTGCACGGCGAGAGCAAACGCGCACCCGCCGCTCATTCTCGTCATTGGGCACAGAGGGACGCACGTGCTGGTGCAAGGTAGCTGGACAGTGACACGGCACCGACACCGAGTAAGCGCTCAAGGGAAGCCCAGGTGTGCGTGCGCACTGGAGCAACATCCCACGGTGCGGCCCTCACTGCGCGTCGAAGGCTTCTGTGGTACTTCCTTGATGGCGAACGACGGGGACCGTGCTCTCTCGTCTACCGACACCGTGTGCTACGGCAACACGGCGTAGTTATGTTCACCTCCGAGCTCTCTCACTCCCTCTCTCCCTTCTTTTTTTTCCCATTCGCTTTGCTGTGACCTCAACCCTTCCCTTAGTCGACTGCAGGCGCAGAAAACGTCGTGAAAGGCAACGCAACAACTGCAGCGCACGCTCCCCGATACCTGTGTCGCACTTATGCAAGACGGCATGGCAGACGCCATGGAAACGGAGACGGACAGCGTGCCCCCCGCCATGCCATACCATACCCGTGTGGCACTGGATATCTTGGCATCCCAACTACTGGATGAGCGCGAACTGCTGGCATCGTCATTGAGCGATGTGGACCTCACCGAACTGTCGCCGCCAGCCAAGACGGATGTGGAAACCAACTTCGATAGGCCACCCTCCTCCATGTCTCTGCACACGGTCGCGCGGACCCAGCAGATGCTACACAAACAGATCCCCTTTGTGCGTGGCGGCGCGTGCGTTGAATTCACCCGCGACGATCTCGCAAATATTCATGACGCCGAGACACTCCGCTTTCTCCAAGAAAACGCCCAGGCCTTTACGCGCTGGACTCACCCTCGCCGGCTGTCTGCGGTACAGCAGGACAACAGTGGCGCACCCCCCCTGACTTCGTCACCTCAGGCAGCCGCCACGGCCGCGCCTCCTGCGGCACTCTCCATGCAGGAAGGCCCCAGCGGCGGCGCTGCGACGACCAAGGCTCAGCTGGAGGCAGACATTGAAGAACTTCAACGCGAGATCGACACCTTCATTACGGCTGTTGACGATGACGGACACACGTACGATATTCAGCTCCACGCAGAAGGCATCCTTCAGGTGCCTGTAGACACGGAGGACGCCACTATTTCCCCGATGGACAGCGGTGATGACGACGCGGAGGATGTGGAAACCTTCACGATCACCACCGTTGAAGACACAAGCAACACATCTTCCCTCCCCACAGAGCCGCCTGACGCGCCTTTCCGCACGCCTAGCCCCCCGCCGAGCTCCCGACCGGCCAAAACAACCTCGCGACCCGCTGCGAGAACAACGGGCCGCACACCGCCCAAAGTCACACAGCGACCGCTTGTCACGCAGAAGCCTCCCTCTCTCAAGGTCCGCACAGCGCGCCAGCTTTCCGATGAAGACGAGCGGCGGATCTCGGCGTTGCTAGACGGTGGCGTTGATAGTCTGAGCAGGGGAAATCCGTACGGCTACTCTGACGAGGTGCAACTCCGCATGGCGCACATTGACGGATCACTGGATGCGCTCCGCCGTGCACGAGGCGCTGGCGATCATCAGCACAGCCTCGACGAGGTCGGTGGGGTTGCGGCCCGTCCAACGACGGGTGCGTCGTCTGACCCGATGAACTATCTTGCAGAAGCCAAGGCTGTCGGAAAGGCGGATCGCCACATGGGTAGGCTCAACGCCAGACTTCTTCGTCTGGAGCGCGAAATAGAGAAGATCACTCTCTACGGCGACACAGTGGGGATTCCGCCGGAGGTGGTTGCTGGAAGACCTGCCTGGGCACGCGAGAAGGTGAGCGAGGCGCAACCGGCCGACAGCCTCATCGCCGACGACGCTCTTGTAGAGGAGCTGTTGAAGGAGGCTGCCTTGGAGCAAGCACGGGCCGCTGCTGCTGGCGTGCCCGACCACGTGATCACGTCTAGCGCGGACCCGTTTGCCAGCCTGCGTACCGAGGCGAGTGCTGTCGCGGTGCGGGCGGTGCAGCTGTTGGCGCAGCTGGAAGAAACCCCACTCAAGCTCACGGACGAGAGCGTTGACGAAGTTGATAGTGACCCTGATGCGGAGGCAGCCCAAGGAAGCGCAATCAACAATGACGTGTAGTCGTATATGTGTGTGCGGGTGTACGAGCGTGCATGCCCCGCGTCGGCATGCCACTATGGAGTGGCCGCCATGTCCGGCGCTTACGACTGTCGTACTGTACCACCGCTGCCACACGCAGCGAGTGTGTACTCACCTGGTGCGCGGCACGAAAAACATGCGAACTACTCAAGCGATTCAGGCGCCTTACCCCTCTTCTCGACAGCTGTGTCGTGGCAGAGGCGCAAACCCAAGCGAGAGATGCTCGACGCCCGTGTCTATGAGAGGGAGGTACACGCAACGGCAAGGGCCTCCGCTCTCGTTAAGCGGGCTCCTCTACATTTACTTGCACACCTACTACCCGAGGCTATTGGCACAATTCCGATTCGTTCCCCCACACTCATCTTCTCTGCCCCCCTCTATATTCCTCGATGCTATCCTCGCTCTTTTGTTTTTTCCACAACGCTGACCGTGCGGCACATCACTATCAATCACCGTCTCGCAGCCCCTTGTACAACCTCTTTTCCCTAACCTCGAGGCCACCTTCTATTCCTTTCCCATCGCTTCTTTCTCTCTCTCTTCACAACGTACTGAGAGGCCAGAGAATCACACAGGCAGTCACCAAGTGCACGCACCGACTTTGACTACGCTCAAGCGGCCCCACTGTCATACCACACGCGTCCACCGTTTGACGACCACATAAGTGACCTCTACAGCTGCCTCTCCTCTTCTCCCCACGGGCTTGCCGCTGTCCTTGCCGCTTTTCCGCCTCCGCTGACGCACACACACACACACACAGTAGCGACAGCTCACACCACCAGGACAATGAACGAAGAGGCCGTCATCTCCATGATGCAGCGTGAGAAGCGCATGCACTCGTCGTTCCGTCCGCCGAAGTTTTTCAAGTGTGCGCCACCGAAGAAGACGCTGACGGCAACGGCACGGCCGTGGTACCCCACTCAAGCCAAGGAAGCGAAGTCTGCCGCACCCGCGCCTATCCTTGCCCCTCCAGCCGCGCTGGGCCTGTCGCCGGATATCAAGCCCGCAAAGAAGGGTGCTCCGCCGGCATTGAGTGTTCTTGAGAACTCTCCTCTCACGCCGCAGCACAGCAGCCCATTCTCGCCGCTCTCCACCCCGATCACCACGTTCTTCCACACCTTTTCACCGGATGCGGAGCGGGCGCGTGTGTATCCGGTGGACATGATGCTGTCCACCCGGCGTGACGCCGCACACACCCCTCATGGTGTGCTGAAGTGGTGCGTGCAGCAGTACTTTGAAAATCCAGTGATGAAGATGCCGAGCCACCTGCAGCTTTCCGTCCACGAGGTGGTCCACCCCAAGGACGGCATCACCCGTGGCGCGCTCGGTTCTGGCCTCAAATCCAAGACCCGCACCAAACCAGTACGCCAGACGCATCACAAGGTCATGTCCGTGCTCAGTCGCATCACCCCTGAGAAGTACGACGCGTTGCTGGAGGAGCTGCTGCAGCTTCCTCTGCGCCAGACGGATGAAAATGAGCTTCAGGAGGTGGTCAAGGTGTTCTTCGACAAGGCCATCCAGGAACCCGAGTACAGTGAGTTGTACTCGCACCTGGTCAGTGAGCTTTGCACAATGAAGGAGCAGGAGAAGGAGCTCGAGGTGGAGCTGCAGGAGCGCCTCCTGTGCACGCGCATGCGCCGCCTCCTCATTCTCTCGTGCCAGGAGGAGTTCCGCCGGCCGATTGAGCTGAGCGCCGACGATAGGGTCGATCGCACAACGGGCAAACCTCTGAATGAGGAAGAGACGGAGATGAAGCGGATGCGCATGAAGAGCCGCGTGGTAGGCAACATCAAGTTCGTTGGCGAGCTGTACAAGATGGACCTTGTCACGGAGCGTGTCATCGAGGACATCCTCCACCTACTCGTGGGTACGTACGACCCTGAGAACGCGCAGGCCCGTGAGGACTACGTCTTTGAAGTGTTCATTACGCTTGTCAAGACGGTTGGCGATACGCTCAAGATTCAACGGCCCCACGTTCTCCAGCACTACCTCGCCATCGCCCGCATTGTCGAGAGCACACACCCATCGAACCGCATCCGCTTCCTCGTCATGGACCTTACTGATCTTAATAAGCGCAAGCAGTGGATCCCGATGGGTCGCATCGACATGGAGCTGGAGAAGCTGGGCGCGACCAAGTACGTCAAGGCGGGCTACAACGCCGCCAACAAGCCCGCACCTGCTCCAGCCTCTACCCGGCAGCCAACCGCATCGACGACCGCGACCGCACCAGCCACTGGCACAACTTCCTCTCCACGTGTGCCGCAGCCGCGCCGGATGGCAGCGTCACCGACGGCGCAAGCGCAATCAAGCGAGCTGTGCTCGCCCTTGTCGCCACCGAACACGGGTGCCTCTGGTCACCGAGGGAGCGGCTCCATGCAGAGCATCATCAACTCACCGCCTACCTTTGGGCAGAACGGAAACACCAAGACTGCCGTGGACACCCCCACCACCGGCGCGTCCTCGAAGAGCAACGCGCCGACTTCTTCCTTCCTCCAGTCGCGTGACAGCCTCGCTAACACAAGCATGGGCAGCGTGAACGGCTTCAGCAACACTCCCCTCAGCAACAACATTATTCCCTCTGAAGAGGCATGCAACTCCAGCGCAGCCGTGCTAGCCAGCCGCGTGTCCACGACGTTCGCGAATCAGGGCAACATCGGCAGCGGTAGATTCCCCAACAGCGCGCACGCACCCAGCATGGCGACGGACGCGTTCAGGAACGGCTCCGCACCCACATCCACGCAGCGGAGCCTGACTACGCCACCGGCTTCTCACCAGGGTAGCACTGACCACCGCATGCACGGTCACGCACCAGGCGCCGCGCAGGTCGGCACCGCGGACGGCGGCAGTGAGGGTACGCACACACCGTTCTCGCGCACACGTGGCAGCACTGCGCAGTCCTCGACCGGCGACACGGTGAACATTCAAGGTGTCGCTGTGCAGCTCATGCAGGCCTTCAACCACCCTGAGGAGGAACTGAACGTGGCCAAGTGCTTCGATGAACTGGCGCTCAAGAACAAGGTGCTGTGCCTGACGTGGTGGCTGCGCCAGGTAGCCACACAAACCGATCTCTTCGATGAGCGTCAGCGCGTGCCGGTGCTGCTGTCCGTGCTGCTCACGTCGTGCCCTTCGTTCAGTGCACAGGAGCTGAACGAGGCCATTCTGCAGTGGCTTCAGTTTGATATTGAGCGCGCAGAGTACGACCACTGTCCACGCATGTTCGATAACATTGCGCACATCATCCAGTATGCCTACTCGCCGGAAACGGACAACGTCAAGAACATCGCCGCGGTGCGCGAGATTTTGCACGCTGGCATGTTTAACGTGATGCTACACGCACTCACAACAGACCACGGCAAGGACCAGATGGTGACGTTTGCCAAGTGTGCGTACCACAGCTCCCTCACGGTGATGCAGAACATGCCCGAGCCGTCCACAACGGAGGCTGTCCTGCGACTGGCGGCGAATAACCGCTTCCGTATACTACCCTATTTTTTGAGCGTCAGCACGCACACCGACGCGTCTCTGCCTGGCACGCCGACGATGCGCCCGCGCACGCCGTCTACGCCCACGCTGCGCAACAGCCCCCTCAGCGACTCCATCACGGCAACCGGCCACTACGATCCTTTGGGGCAGTGCTTCACGCTGCCGCGAGTGATGGACGACGCCGAGCTCGCCGTTTACCGTCGCGTGCGTGCCGGCACCGACAGCAGCTCGTGGAAGGACGATGTACTCAAGATTGCCTTCACGCCCTGCGGGAACGGCACACTCGTGACGCGTGTGCTGCAGGTCATGAAGGTGGTCAGTGCGCTCTTCAACTGCACCGCTGTCACCGTGCATGGGAGCAACCTTCTCACACTGCAAGACGTGGACGCCGTCGTGCGCGGCATCCTGGAGCACTATCACGATCAGGTGTTCCGTGCGGCGGTCGTGCTGGAGGCCATCATGCACTTTACGCAGGCACTGAACGGCGAGGCCGGCACGGCGCGCAAGAGCGCTCGCATTAAACCCCTCCGACAGGTTCTCAGTCGGTGGTGCACGCAGGAGCTGATGAACCGCGCGGAGGTGATCAAGACAGTCCGCTCTCTCGAGCTCACGTCGCACACAGCACCGTCCAGCTTGTACCCACTTTACCACAACGCCATTGTGGACCCTGAGCTGCCGTGGGAGGTCATAATGACCTGTCTCTGAGCCCCGAACCGTTAAGCGCGGCAGAAGCAAACAGCGAAGAGAACGAGAGAGCGCCAAGCGCGTATGTGGGTTGGCAAACGAGAACGGAGGAGGTCCCCTTTTGTTTTGCCCTTTCCCCCACCTGCATGAATGTGTGTGTGTGTCGCACGCACAAACCCCCAACTCACCGCATGCGCGCTTTCTTTCGTCTTTGTCGACAACATCGACGATGTGTTGCGCTCACCTTATTTTTTCTTTTCGGCACGCCGTTCAAGCACTTCTTTTTTTTTCTTCATCAGCTATTTTCCCTCGACTTGGAAAAAAATAATAAGAACCGTGAATAGGAGGCCAATCAGGGCGATGCGGCTGTGCGTTCCCCGAGGCTACCTGTCTCTGCTCGACAAACTCCAAGCGCGGAGCAAACGAAAAAAAAAACACACACAAAAAACTAACAAAACAAAAAACAAATATCACGAAACGCACAAAACACAATACCAAAGAAGCATCCACTCTCGCCGGAACGACAGTGCCGAACCAGGGCACAAATGGGGAAACATATCAAGCGATTCACTGTGTCGTACAAAGCAACTTGACATTTACCTTTTTCTTTTTTTTTCTTCCTTTGTTCTCCTTCCTAATCACTCTTTCTCTTTTCTTTCCTTTAAAGTTATAACGTGTGTGCGCGTTTGCCTTTGTATCGGGGCGCCACCTCTTGGACTAGCCCGCTTTGCGTCACCCTCATTTGTTGCTGTTGTTGTCTTGCTTTTCATTGAGCGCGCCTGCTCTTGCAGCCTTCGTGTTTGCTTGCAGCTTTCATCACCAAGCATGAGAACCTCTTTACTTCTCGCCCGTGTGGTGAATCCGCTCTTCTCTTTTTTTCTTTTTTTTTCTCGTTTCTCACTTGCTCGAAAAAGAAATCGCGGTAATAACAGCTTAATTCGCAAATCTACGTTGAGGTGTTCTTGGCACTGGCTGGAAGCCATCAACGTTCTGTGGCGACGCGCTTTTGTCTGTGCTGGTGGCGCTTTGGGCTCCTATTCATGGCTGCACCATCCTTGCTAGATGGCGCAATCGCATCATTCTCGCTGACACAGACGAGCGATGATGGCACCACCGGCACTGGACAGGCGTACAAGGACTCCCGCAACACACAAGTGCACAGACGAGCAGCACTGCCTGGGTCAATGTGGCGTTGTGCCGTTGCCTCATTCCCTGGCACTCGTACTCACACGCACACACGCGTATGGTTGCACTGAGTTTGATGTTGTGGGGAGTCGCCTTTCGCCACGTGATGCGCTCCGCGATTCCTCTTCTGGCTCTCTCTTTTTTTCTCCTTTTCTCTTGTTCCTTTTCACATCGTTTTGCTCCCCGTCACTGAGATTGCTGAGCTTCGGCGCGTCGGCGCTTTTCTCTCTCGAAGGACTGCAATCCATTTTCTTTTCTCTCGTTTGTTCTTCACACGTGCCAGGAGTTCTGTTCGCCGCCAACCCTTCACCGTCATTGGCATTTAGGCTACTGCATTGTCAGAGGTGAGGATAGCGGGAGAGGGGGACGACGCCTGCGCAGGTCTTTTTCACTGTCTCTTTTCTTCTCTTTTTCTTCGTAAACCTCTAGGACGCCAAACACTCGTCACCCCTCCGGCACGCCGCCGTGCTTGCTTCCTCCAGTCACTTTGCAGACTGTAGCAAGGGTTAGGCTCACGACGGGCAGAACGTGGAGCGGGACAATTCGGCAGAGGCGTCTGCTTTCGGCGGCACACCAACAACCATCTCGTCGGTACGCCGACGAATCCTCCCGGCGCTACGGCGCTAGGTGGCTCGCCTTCATTCTGTACCTTCTTTTCACACAACCTGCTCCCTCTGTTCCCTCCCTCCCACACACCGCGCACGCAACACCCATTAGCGCGGTTAGCTGTTTTCTAGCACGGCCTCTCCGTGACGTTGAGCGAGCAGTTGACGTCCCGATAAACTAGCGAAGGACGCCGTCACACGCAGTTCGGCAGTCCACGCACACGCACATCACCACCTCCTCGCTTTCCTTTTTGTTTTTAGGCCAACGTTCAAAAGCGCCCCACCGATGGTTCGTTTCTTTGCAGGTGCAGCAGCAAGCCTTGTTGGCGCCGCAGGCAGTGCACTGTGGCAGTCTGCCCAGAAAGCAGAGTGGGCGGCTGCGAAGTGCGCAGCGAAGCCCGCTGAGACGACGTTTTCCCCGGATGACTTTCGTGCGTTCAAGCTGATCTCGTCGCGGTACGAGTCCCACGACACTCGCCGCTTCATCTTCGCCCTGCCCGAGGGCCATGAGAGCTTCTCCATGCCGGTGGCGTCGTGCATTGTGGCGAAGTTCACGGATGCGGACGGCAAAGACGTGGCACGTCCGTACACGCCCATCACAGCCAATGGTGCCAAGGGACATTTTGAGTTGCTAGTGAAGAAGTACCCCAAGGGCAAGATGGGCAGCCACCTGTTCGCCATGCAGCCTGGCGAGGAGTTGCTCATGAAGGGCCCCTTTGAAAAATTCGCGTACAAACCCAACATGTGGAAGCACGTCGGCATGATTGCGGGCGGCACAGGCATCGCGCCGATGTACCAGGTTCTGCAGTCCATCTTAGTGAACCCCAAGGACAAGACAAAGGTGTCACTCATCTTCGCCAACAATCAGCGGAAGGACATCCTGCTTGCCAATGAGCTGATTGAAATGCAGAAAACGTACCCCAACTTTAACCTGTACTTGACGCTTCTCGACGTTCCTCAGCGCTGGCTGGGTGGCATTGGATACGTGAACAGCGCCATGATCTCAACCTTCATGCCGAAGCCAGGCCAGAAGGACACCAAGATCCTTGTCTGCGGTCCCCCACCGATGCTGCAGGCCATCAGCGGCGATAAGCTCTTCGAAGCAGGCAAGGCGCCTCAACAGGGTCCTCTTGGCGGACTTCTCCGCCAGCTTGGCTACGCAGAAGCGCAAGTGTTCAAGTACTGAGCACGGCTGTGATGCGGTCGGTTCGACTTTCTTTCGGAGACTGCCGTGTCCCCACCCGTCTCATCCCTCCAAGCATCTTTTTTCTTCCTTTTTTTTCTAGCTTTAGCAGCCGTGCCTTTCGTAGGCATTTTTAGCAGTGAACCTGAATTATGCGTGTGACCTCAAAGCAAAGCAACCTTACCCCAGTCGCGACCTATCAAACAAACAACAAAAAGTAGACTGACACGCTTTCACTACCTGTCATTCACTGTGCTTCTGTGAAGAAAAAAGAGCTTGTCGCGCACGTGTGCATTTGCATACAGCAACGCCGACTGAGAAGAATGGGAACGAGGGGACCTCACCGACGATCGTTGTCCATGCCGACCGCCTTGCGGGGTGCCACACTTCTTTT
This sequence comes from Wallacemonas sp. TrypX, assembly GCA_030849625.1. Lineage (NCBI taxonomy): Eukaryota > Euglenozoa > Kinetoplastea > Trypanosomatida > Trypanosomatidae > Wallacemonas > Wallacemonas sp. TrypX. The sequence goes on from JASANP010001073.1 coordinate 68,648, forward strand.
TTTTTTCTTTGCGCGTGCGACGCAAAACCCGTTGACACCCTGCGGACCAGTGAAACACAGCAGCGCACGTGCTGCTTTCCCTGCCTTCCTGTCCGATGGAGGTCATCTCGTAGTACCTCCTACATCTCCTTGTCAGCGGGCTCTTCTCGCCCTCCCCACCCCACCTGCTTCTCTACTCTTACTGCGCGTCTACCACCTCCCAACCCTTTTTTTCCCCCACCTCATCGACCGCCGGGTGCACTGACTGTCTCCGTTCGATGCGGGCCTGACACACAACACAACACAACACAACAGACAGATCACAGACACACACATAGCGCCTTTTTTAATTATTCCACCATCAACTGCTTGTCCAGCCACACAATGCCTTCTCCCGATGCGTTGAATCTGAGCATGAAGTCCTCTCCGTACATCCAGAAGCAAGAAGATGCCGCAGGCAAAGCACTGAAGCCAACGGTGAAGGCGTACAAGAACGCCGAGTTCCTCGCGAGCCACGAAGGACGACTCATCCGCATCATGTGCGAGTTCGACGAGCCCCAGCAACGACTCAAGCGTAACTACATTCGTTCCACTGTCCTGTTCTTCGGCAGCGCTCGCTCCATGACAAAGCAGCAGTTTGACCGGACGATGATGACCCTTGAGGCCGAGAGGGAGGCTGCTGAAAGCGACGCGGCACGCGCCAAGGCCGACAAGGAGATCAGCCGCCTGCGCTCCACGGAGTGGATGTGCGAATGGATGGACGGCATCGAGCAGCTGGCGCGCATGGTCGCTCAGTTCGCGCAGGACGAACAGGAGCTCATCAACCGCAGCTTCTTGACGGCCCCGGATTACTTCCGCCTCGGCGACATCGGTGAAGCGTCGCTTGCGCAGCTCGGCGAACGCTTTCATGATATGGTGGTCACCACCGGCGGTGGCCCCGGGTTCATGGAGGCTGCCAACCGCGGTGCGGCGAGTGTGGATGGCGTCAAGACGATGGGCATGGGCATCTCTCTTCCTTTTGAGAAGGGACTCAACGCGTACGTCTCCGATGATCTTGTCTTTGAATTCCACTACTTCTTTACCCGCAAGTTCTGGATGATGTACTCGTGCCGCGCGATCGTGGTTGCTCCCGGTGGCTTTGGCACCCTTGACGAGCTGTTTGAGCTGCTGACGCTTCGTCAGACAAAGAAGATCCCGGCGTTCCCGGTAATTCTGTTTTGCAAGGAGTTCTGGCAAACAGTGGTCAACTGGCAGGCTCTTGCCGACTACGGTGTGATTTCTCAGGACGAGGTATCCTCTCTCTGTTTTACTGACTCACCCGACGAAGCCATCGCGTTTATTCGGAACTTTTACACATCGATGTTGTAGAGACACCCCCCTCTTTACGGCTTGCATCTTTTCTCCTCCCGCCAATGGCGAGGCGAAATGCGTTGAGCGCGCGGTGACCATCTCAGTAGCCCACACTTTTTTGTTTTGTTTTTCTGTTTCGTTTCATCCGAGGCGCACGGGTGTCCTTCCTCAGGTACACACGTGCGCTTGCGTGCGCTCGATTTTTGTTCTTGACGTGTGCCACATTCCCCTTGGTCACACACCCGTGGAAGCNACGACGAACGTAGATTCAACGTGCTTGCCCACTTGACCGTGCATCGCCAGCCTGAGCTGTGAAGAGAGAATGAACAAAGGAGAAGGTAGCGCTCTCGCAAATCGTGCTTCCATCAAGCCGAAAGGGAACCGCATGTGTGCTCTCTCGAAGGCTGAACAGAGAACGACACAACGCAAGGGGTGGCGCGGCACGCGCAGGCAACATGGCCCGGAGCCACACACCTCTTTGCTTTCTTCCGTGTCAATGGGTCCTCTCTCTTGTTCACGACGTCAATATCACGCACTATCTCCTTCCCTCCCATCCGTATTCTTGTGCCCTTCCCCTCTAACAGCGGCCGTCCTCTTTCGTGACCGTTTCCCTCTTCTTCATCGCATAGGGGAGTGGTGCTTTTGCACTCGCTGAACTCATTCCACTGGGACTGTTACACGGCTGTTGCCGCCCTCGGGTCTGAGCGCTCTCTGTGCGTGCTGGCGAGCTCATCCTTGGATCCACGACAATACTGCAGAGGTTGGCCTGCGCTCTGCGATTTGTGCACCGCGCTGACACGTCAAGGTGCGTGGTTATGCGGAGGATGCAAAGCCGTGGCTTTCGCGGTCAAGAGACCCGACGATACCTCCTACTCAGTCTGATCGTTGTGTTCATCGTTGGTCTTTTGCTTTTCGCTCTTCTTCGCCAGTCTGCAGAAGACGCACGCGTTTTTGATGTCGTGCTCGACGCGGGCAGCACCGGGTCACGCATTCATGTGTTTGAGTTCAAGGCGGAGGCGAACGACAAGCTTGTGCTCATCGAGGAGTATTACAAGCGTATTGAACCTGGACTGTCGAGCTACGCCAATGACCCTGCCGCCGGCGCGGCGTCCATCAAGTCTTTACTAGACTACGGACTCACGCACATCCCTGAAACCGCACGAGCTCGCACCGCTGTGTCACTGAAGGCGACAGCTGGCCTGCGCTTGCTGCCGGCCGCCGAACAGCATGCGCTACTAAAAGGCGTGGATACTGTGTTGTCAGAGAGCTCGCTGCGCAACCTGGGGGCAACGATGATCACTGGCAGCGAGGAAGGCGTTTACGCGTGGCTCACTGTGAACTACTTGCTCGGCGCATTTGAGGCGACGACGACGAGGGAACCGGTGGTGACTATTGATATGGGCGGCGGCTCGACGCAGGTAGTGTTCCGCACCCCTGAGGGTGTCAGTGAGTGGCTTCCCTTCAAGCATGTCAGGCAGGTGCGATTCGGCGGCAAAGCGTTCTACGTGTATCAGCACAGCTATTTAGGTCTGGGCCTGAACGAGGCCAGACGCACACTGTATAGCGAGGTGGAGAGCCGTGGCGGGTCGACGACTTTCCCATGTTTCCCGCAAGGCTATCGTGAGGGCAGCATCGCCAACACGAACAGCCCTCAGAACTTCGATGCCTGCGTCAACTTACATCGTGACTTTGTTCTCCCCAAACCCGAGTGCCACTACACGTCGTGCGGTGTTTTTGGTGAGCCTCAGCCGCTCGTACCTCAGGAGACAAACGAGATTTATGCCTTTTCGTATTTCTACGACCGCCTTCACGAACACATTGAATCCGAGCGCTTTCCGGTGCGCCGCATCCTTGAGCTTGGCCGCGCGCGCTGCTCGGGTGCCGTTCACTCTGACACCACGACTGACGGCGCCGCTGCCAAGGGCACGAACAGTCGGTGGTGTGGGGACGTGGCGTATCTCTACGCTTACCTGGTGTACGGACTGGGCATCGACGACAATGTGGAGATTCGAGTGCCGAATAGGATTCGCGGAATGTCTGTGTCATGGTCGCTTGGCGCCTCGCTTGCCACTTTGCTGGGAATGAGTGTTTGACGCACGCGCGACGGTGATCACGATGTGCTCCCCTCCATGGAGAGAGAGAGACGTAATGGCTCATCAGCACGGAGGAGGTTACTTTTTGTTTTTGTTCTCACGATCCTTAGTGACACTTTCCGTGAACTCTGCCACTATCGACACGGTGGCACCAAAGTCGAAGACGGCATTCGCACAGTTCCTACGTTACTCGCATCGCGACGAACGCATCACCGATATTAACTGGATGCACAAGTTTGTGACCTTTGCTGGGCACAAAACCAACTGTGGTTTCTTTCTCTCGTTCCCCTCTCTCTCCCTGTTCACCACCTGGAACGTGTGTCTGTGACTGCGACTTCGCGCAACGCCAACTTCTCTTTCTCTATTCTCCTTTTTTCGCTGACCTCCTCTGCTGTGATGGACTCTAGTTCTTTCATCTCTTTTTTTCCCTTTCGTTCGGCTTGCGCACACATGGAGCAGCAAATGCGCTCGCTGGCTGCGGCGCTGTCTGCGGTGGAGATGAAGTACAAGTTTAGCATAGCGCCGCATCCCGACCGCCCCAACACCTTTCGCGTAGTGTTTTCCCGTCCCACGTTTCAGACTCCCGAGTCACGCCTGTTTGTCGTGCTTGATGCCGAGCTGGAGAGCGCCGAGAACGGCGTGTCGCACTTCTGCGGGTACGTGGAGCACTCTCGGTGGCCGCTGCACTTCACTGTGGCGAACGACGCGATCGAGTCATTCCCCGAAGGCTACATCGACAAGGCTTGGGCACAGAAGCAAGCCGTGAGACAGTGCCGTTTGCTGGCATGATGTGGCGAGGGTTGGAGGGTCACTTTCGCCTGCCCACCCCGACGATCTGTGAGATGTAAATAACAATTGCAGAGTGGCTCTGTGAGCCTACTTGACTCCACTCGCGTATCAGCAGGGACAGAAGACGAAGGAAGCGAATAATTACCAACAACTGTACGTGATACAAGGGACCTGTCTTTTCTGGATTTCCATGCACACGTGCGTGCCGCCTCTGTCATGTCGTTGCGACGCGCTTTCGTCGCTTGAGTTCCATCTACCTACTATCGCCAAAACTGACAAGGTGTATCATCGCCTGGCGTCGTGTGCGTGCGACAGCTTCCGCGTGCGTGCACGTCTGCTCACTCGACTTGCTCCACCTCATTTCTCCACCGTTTCCACTCTGAAGCCATTTTGAATTGACAACACTCACTTCCATCTTCGCAGTGATCCACTTTTTGTTTTGCCTATCTTTGAACAACCACTTTCCTCGGTTATCGTTTCTCCGTCGTTTCGGCTTTCACAAACAGAAAACAAACACACAAACAAGATGTCAGCAGTGGAGATTGTTGATGAAATCGCCGGCAACTCACCCAGTGATGAAGGCCAACTTATCAAAGGACTGACGTGGTCCCAACGTGTGCAGGGGTATGCGTTGTGCCTGGCGCTTGGGCTGTTTGCCAGCTTCATGAGCTGGGTGGCGCTGGGCATGGGCCACTACTGGAAGTACACGGTTCTGTCCACCGTTGGCAGCCTCACCTCGTTGATAGGGACAGCCATCCTCATGGGCCCAGTGGCGCAGCTGCAGTACATGATGGATGAGTACCGCCGCGGTGCGACTCTCTGCTATATCGGGTCTCTGTTCTTGTCGCTTGTGGTGGCCATTGTCACCCGCTCTTTTTTCTGGTGCATGGTGTGCGGCGTTGTGCAGTACGCAGCGCTGGCGTGGTATTCACTGTCCTATGTGCCGTATGGCCGTGAAACAGTGCTCATGGTTATTTGCCGCAGCCGGGAGTGAGTGCTGCGCGATACAGGCGCTTTTCTTTCTCTACCCTTCTTTCTGGCCCTTCTGTTTTCGTTTTCTCTCTCCACTGTTTTTCTCTTCTGTGACCCTTGTCCTGTCTCTTTGCTTACCCAGCCACCCCAACCGCCTTTGCGTCTTAAAACCTGAACGGCGCATTCTGTGTCAGCAAGGCGAAACGAGTGTGCTGCTTTCGTGCAGCAGTCGACGTAGCCATTTGCGACCCGCTGTCCTGAACAATTCTGCCTCTCTACCGCCTGTGTACGGCCGTGGGCGGCACCGCCCACGCTATGCTGAGGGCACCGGACGAGCGCACGCTGGTGTGGTGAACGGTCATCGCTGGCGGGAAGGTAGCTGCACATTCACTCCCCACCTTTACGGCACGCTCCTAGCCCTCTTTCTCTCTCATTCTTCTTTCTCAGTGTGAACAGAAGCCGCTGCCCCAGCAAACCCACCACACATCCATCACTCTCATGTCTTCCAGCCAGGCACTCACCAGCCAGTTTCTGGATCTTCACCGGACACTCACTCGCCTAGGGTTCAATGAATGGAACACCATCCGGGAGTGTGATGTTGTCGATGGGAGCCCACACGTGTACGCGGCGTTTCTGCGTTTTATCTACAGTCGCTTTCCACTTAGCACGTCCGAGCTACTGCGCTCGCGCCCGTGGTTCGTCGTTGAGGCCAACGACACGTGCTTAGGTGCCACAACAATCCGTGTGCTTTCTGATGTGTACGACCGTGGTGCCCCTATTTCAGGACTGCAGTTCGCGAAGAAGCAGTTCGCCTCCGCGAAGCTGACGATCTGTCTCGAGCTCATTCGACTGTTGCGGGGCAACGAGGAAAAACTTGTGGCCCAGCGCAAAGTGCGTTCTCGTGTTCACGAGCGGTGCGCGGCAGGTTCTGACGGCGGAGGGAAGAGGCGCAACCCAGATGCGAGGACCCTGGCCGATGAGGAGCACGCCGTTGTCCACGCGTATCGGAGCCAGCTGAACGCCTTACCCCGCTCATAGGTGGAAGAAGCCGGACGAAGCCACAACCTAAAGAGTCCGCATAGACGGCGAGGAGACAACAGAAAGGGAGAGCCGCAACCACACTGGCAGCTAACAACGCATGTCCATAGACCAGGCGCCTCACTTCCTTGTGTCTCGGTGACAACCTAGATTTCCTTAGATTTCGTTTCCCTCCGAGGGGTTAGTCCAGTGCGACAGCTTGATACCTTCACCGTTCAGTGTTTTGTGCTTCTCATCTTCCCGAGTGCTTTGGGCGTCCGTGACAAGCGGTGAGCAGAGACACCCATACGCACAGAGATACGCACATTCAAAAGAGAAAAAAAACCTCCTGTGGCGCTTATCGGGCAAGTGTCACATGGCCGCTCGTTCTGCTTCCTTATTTTACTCTACTCGTCCCCACTATTGACGCGTTCACATCCCCTGCATCTCTCTCTTTTCTCGTTTTTCACTTTCTGTAGCGTCTCTTGACTTCGCGGCGCACGCGCACACCTACGGATCAATTTGACAAGCGAGAAACATGCAAAATACGGATCGCTCCACCGTAGCCCGGAGCCGAGCGCAAAAGGCTGTGGAGGCAGCACAGCGCGTGACGGACACTCAAAGAACGTTCCGCAGCACGGAGGCACAGCGGCAGACCTTCTTGGAAGGCCTTTACTCGGACTACACCGAGCTGCACCGTCAGGCAGAGGATCTCCAGGAGCGGAAACAGCGGATGGAGACGGACAGCTTCAAGAGCAACAACCGTGATATCCACACACTACTCTTTGCCAACGTGAGCGCCAACGAGGCGGAGCTCGGGGACTGGGAGACGTGGGAACGGGTGGAGTCGGTTGTGAAGAAATTTGCCTACGGCCGCTCCGCCGGGGCCGGCGACGCAACGCTATCGGAAAATCGCGCACTTCAGGCACGACTGGACACGCTGCTGCACACGACGACCTCACAGCGAAAAAAAATTGCCACGTTGACACGCAACGTGGCATCTGTGCAGGAGGAACTTCAAGGCCTTCTGAACCTGCTGCAGATGAAGGATCGCTCGGTGCGCACGCTCACAAGCAAAAACAACACCCTAGGCCTCCAGGTTCGGCAACTGGAGCGTGAGTGTAGCTTATTGCGAGGAGAGAAGAAAAAACGCGAAGAGACAGAACAGCTGTTCTCGGATGTGAAGTACCTCATTGATGTGAATAAACAACTCGAGAATGACAATGTTGGCCTGCGTGCGAAGTTGAGGGCTGCAGCCAGCCAGCCCCAGAGGCCGCCACCACGCCAAGCACATAACACCACCGCCGCCACCGTCCCCACCGCAGCTCTCGGTACCAAGGTGCGTGCTGAGGAGGCTCACGGTGAGGCCGTTGAGGATTCGCTAAGCGCCAGTGAACTGCCTCGGTTCCTCTCGTTTCACCTCGCCGGCGACGGCCTAGCCGACGATGATGACGGCTTACGCAGCCTGCGAGAGGTGCTCAGTGACGACACCAAGCGACGAGCTTACATCGCGGCTGAAGCCCCAATCACAGGCTTCGTGATGGACGTGAAGCGCTCTCACGCCGCATGGATGAGGCGACTTGAGGGCGAGGTTGACAACGTCATGTCCGCTCTTGACTTTGACGCAGAGGCCAGGCACGAGGCGCCTGTCTCATCACCGCTGCCACGATCGCACTCCACGGAGAGCTTCACATTCAACCTCTCCACTGTTGACGGCGCCTTCATGGGCTATGAAGGCTACAAACGGCCCTCTTTGCTCGCCACCTCGCAAGGTCAAGTCCCAGTGACGACTGCCCCCGCTGTCTCACGTATCCGCGCCGCGGCTGCGCAGGAAAGTGCAAAGGTCCGCCTCGCCACACCAGCCAAAGGCAGCCACCACGCTGAAGAAGCAAAAAGTAGTGGGGGAGAGGTGCCGTACATGAGATCGGCAGGTGCTGGCTCTCTCCAACCACCATCCGGCGAGCACGGAACGACCCACCCGAGACATCTCGAGTCATCGTCGCCGTCGACCGTGTCACCCCACCATGAACGTCGACGTGACGAGCTGTTCACCGCGGAGGAGGTGGGGACGGCGGGACGCCAAGCTTCCTTCATCCCCACTGCAGGTACCACTCTCGTGCGCAGCGCCGCACTGGCAGTTGACTTGCCTTTCCCAGTCGCGTCGGCCAGCGCCGCGCCTGGAAACGCGAAGCAGGCACTGCAACGTGCCGTGCTCAGCCTTGCCGCCTACTCACGTCGTGAGTGTCTACGCCGCGAAGTACTCCACGTGAATCAACTGCGCAGACGGCTGGCCGAAGCACGTGCGCAGATGGAAAATGCTGGCCCCACCAGCGCGACCGCGGTAGCCAGAACCGATGCACCGCACAAACCGCTGCCGTCGGGGCCGGTACAAGAGCCGGACGATGGCCCACACAAACCACAGGACACGGCTGAGCTTGAGCGATCGGCCGAGGCATGGATCGCCGACTCAGCCAGTGTGGCGCCCCCACCGCGCGTCTCCAACAGTGCTGATATGGTTGCACCGTCGCCAGAAGCCGACTCCGCGTCCGCACAGACATCACCGGCTGTTACAGTCGGTCCACGGAAGGCGCCGGCAGATACGGCACAGTCATCGCCATCCGCAGCAGACCTGGTGCCATCCACGGACCTCGCCCCCCACAGTGAGGGTGCCGTGCCGACTTGCACGAGGGAACATGACGGCACAGGGTGCCTTGCGGACCTGCACCACCTGCGGTGCCACCTTGCCACCACACGAGATGACTGCGACAACCTCCGAGAGGAGCTTCGTGCTTTTTTTGCTTTTATCGGCGAGCTGCTGTTCGAAATCAGCGGCGCGCTGACTGACCGCGTCTCGGAAGCAGAGTCACACCACCGGGCCAACGCGGACGCGGTGCGTGCTGTCGAGGACATGACGGATGCATTTGTAGAGGATGCCGTGGAACAGCACGTCCGTGACATTCTGCTTGCACAGCACAATATCGTCCTACCCGCTGCGAAGGAGATCACCGACGACATGCCCGATGACGAATGGCTCCAGCAACGACTACGTGCACTGGCGCTTGAAGCCGCGATGGAGCGCATTCGTGAGGGGAAGTCAGGCGGTGCCCACAGCCAAGCGTCCAGTCGTGACAATCGTAGACAGCGCAGTACAGCTTCCGTCTCACAGGATAAACACAGTCACGCGACACCAACTGGCGAAGCGGTCTCACCACCTTCGTCTTTCTTGGAGGCGGTTGCCTCCGGTCAGCTGCAGGAGTCGGCATTCTATCGCGACATACTCTGTGGGGCGGGTGGCGGGTCACTTTCGGCCGCTTCCTTCCTGCGAGGCCAATCACTTGAAAGCTGGAACCGCGTGCAACCACCCCACTTACCATGGCCGTCGCACTCCGGTGCCGGAGGGGACACGGAACTCAGTGCCCTTGCAAGTCAGGCAGATGCCAGCTCCGGCACGTACGATACGGATGCGTTATTTCTACAAGGCGCGACTCACCCTGCGCTGCCGGTTGCGAATCGGACCGGAGGGTTGGACGGTGCACGTGCGAGCCCTGGCCGAGTTGGTGACGGCGAGAGTGGTGCACGTAACGCGCTCGATTATTTCCCCGCATCCGGCGTTGCCCCTACGGCGCGGCCTATGCCGCCGCTCAACACGGGCTCACCGTTTGTGCTGCAGGGCCGTCGCATCGCACCCACGCGGCACTCACAAGCACCGCACCCGCAAGCCAATCAGTGGTACTACTACCCCCGCGGGCCGTCTTTCGCAGCGGCCTCGCCGGAGCAGGAAGCAAGACACCGACAGCTTGTCAGCCGTTACCGCAACCAAAAGAGCAGTCGCACTGTTCTCCAATTGCTGCGGGACCTGCAGCCACGCCGTGTGCCCGGCGCGGAAGACCAGCTACAGCCTGATGTCTACCGGTACAACGTGACGACGTCAATGCAGCGCGCGGTCAAGGAGGCAAAGGCGCGGCGCAAAGCTGCCATGCAGCGACTGCTCTCCCCACAGTTCGACGAGTACGTGGCTCGCTTTGTCATTCCAGTCGCCTCGGCGGCAGCCCACGCAAAACGGCTTGCTGCCGGTGCGGGAACCAAAGACACCACACTCGGTACAGCCATCCACGAGCTGAGGGAGCGTGAGCGTGATCGGCGCCGTCAGCACACACGGCTCGTATTTTCCCGCGTCGCGAACAACATCCGCACACGCCAAATGCTTCAGCGACACCAACAGCAACAGCAACACCAGCAGGTGGAAAAGGGCAGCGCGTTTACCACGTACGTTGCGATCCTCTATGAACGATGGCGAGAGCAGCTCGAGCAACAGGACCGGCGACACGCGGCCGCGCAGGAGTCCGACAACGCACAGCTCCTCCGCCTGGTTGGGCTGCGGGACGAGGCGACGTCGGCGTCGCCGCAGCCTTCTGCTGCTGCAGTGGCCCGGCTTCCTTTGATTTCACCACGTTTACCCAACAACGGCCCTGTGAAGCGGCCCCAACCTTCCTCATCGCGTTCGTTGGGGGCCAGCAGCTCCCACTTCGAGGGCGCCACTTTTCGCACCGCGCGCAAAAAGTAGATGAACACAACAGGCGTGCGTGTGTGTACGTGTGTGCTTTTCCCCTTTTCCTGTTTCCTGCGGATTGCGCAGAAACAGGCGTGCCCACTCTGTTCGCGGCCACTTTTTTTTCCCCTTACTGCTGTGATTCACCATACAAGCACAATGCCGCAACAAACAGCTGCGCGGTGCATCTGGTCACGGGGATGGATACCACGTGATTTCCTCCGCTGTCCCCACTTGGACGGCTCGTCACGGTGTAGCAAAACATATCATCGGAGTACGTCTATTATTCCTTTCCATGTTGATCTCATTCCGCCTCCCACGTGCCGTGAATCATTCAAAGCAGTCATTACTCTCTCTCCCTCTCTCTCGTACACATCTTCCGAACTGTGCCTGTTTATGTGCCTCTGTTCTCTGCTTTAGCGTCACTTTTGTCCTCATCGCCTACCAACAGCCTCTTCCCATGTCTGCACAATCGGCGCTGTCTGACGCGACCGTGAAAGTGCTTCTGATTGGCGACAGCGGTGTCGGGAAGTCGTCTCTACTGATGTCTTTCACGTGCGGTACATTCGACCCGGACATCAGCGCAACCATTGGTATCGACTTCAAGACTAAGAAAGTAGAGGTGATCAGCGCCGACTCCGGGGAACGCAAGCTGATCAACCTGCAATTGTGGGACACAGCCGGTCAGGAGCGTTTTCGCACGCTGACCAGCTCATACTATCGCGGTGCCAAAGCTGTGGTGCTGGTGTACGATGTCAACGAACCTCAGTCCTTCCTCGGTTTGACCAAGTGGCTTGATGAGGCCATGGGCTACTGCGGCAAGAGCGCAGGTGACTCGAGCGTGGTGTTTCTCCTCATTGGGAACAAGACAGACCTCTGTGCATCGGAAGAGGCCATGCCCGTCAGCAAGGAGACGGCACAAGCTTTTGCGCAGCAACACCACATGCTGTTTGCACTCACTTCAGCGCGCACACGCCGCGGCGTAGCCGAGGCCTTCGATGAGGTCGCACGTACAGTGTACGACAGCGGCGAGCTGGACGCTGCCGCCACGAGAAATACACATCGACTAGAAGAGAATGGGCACCAGGGTGGCGGTGGTGGCTGCTGCTGAGAGAAAGCGCCAAGCACAAGACCAACCACAAATCAAGTCGACACACAACTGAATGACTGAAAGCGTACATCTCATGGCAACAGGCCATGACAGTAGCAGGCGCTAACGGCGGCTGGCGCGCACCATGACTAGGACGACACACACGGCTCTTCGCCACGGATCCCCTCTACCGGGCACGTGCTCCCAGTACTGTTGTTGATATCCAACGGCTGCTCGTTCTTTCCCCATTAAACCGCTCTGCGTCCCATGAACACAATCTCTACATCCTCCACAAACTATCGTCTCTATACCACAAACACTCCTTTGTCGTCCGCCCTGCGTGTACGCGTGTGTGCTTTTCTTCTTCCTTCTTGCGGCCCTGACAAGAACGCCACACATTGGTCATGGATGAGCGTGCTAAGCAGTTTCGCACAGCCGCCGAGGCATCGCTGAAAGGGGATCCCCTTGTGAAGGAGATTAACACACTGCGCCGGTTTCTGTTCCGCAACCAAGAGTACCGCTTCACGAAATCTGCACAAATGTCGCTGTACATGGCTATTCTCGCCCACCACGCAAACCCCGCCGCCTTCGACAGCTCGAAGCAGGAGGCGCCGATTGCAAGGCTGCTGGACGATGCCCTTAAGATGCCATTCACCGTCTTTACGTCTTCCCAAAAAGATAAGCTACTCTCTTTGTATTGGGGTGTGCTCGGCGAAGGGGAAGAAGTGAAAAGAAATGGCCCCTCAATCGCTGCGCCTCCGGCCACAATCAAGTCTCTTGTGCTGATGGACATTGAGTCCGGTAATCCACCGAGACTGGTGCTCATGCGGGATGATGGTGCGGAGTACGACCGCACCACCAGCGCGGAGGCTGTGGACTTGTCTGCAATCCAGGCAGCGTTCGACGCCGGTAAGGAGGTTCGCGTGACTGTTCAAGAAGGTCAGGACAACAACACAGCAGCTGTGCTGGATGTGGAAGTCGTTGAAGACGATGACTATTGACACCACAAAATCTACTCCTCGAATCGCCACACACACACACATGTATGTATATACTGCAAGCATAGATAGTTGACATCCCAACCCAGCTGTGCGTGATCGCACAATGACAGCAGAAACGAGTTGACATCACACCATTCTTCCACGTGTGCGGTGCGCTGAAAACTCCCTTCACCACTTTGCTTACCTTCCCCTCCCATTATCTGTTCCGACTCCCGTCACTGCCCGCAGTGCCGTCCACTCACTTTCGCACCCCCGTACTTCTCGTTGTGCCGCAATGTGCTCAATTGACCTCGAGAACTTGACGTGGCGTGCAGAGACCCCACTGCTACGGATTGGCGACATTGCCGATGCACGGGGCAAGATCATCTCTGTGGTTGTCGAGCAGCGTGAAAGCGACCCTGCCGGTGCAATGAACGACTTGAAACAACATGAGTCGTTGCTGTACCGGGGTTCGTTCAACGCCGCCACTGTTCCTGTCACCCTGCTTGTGCCAAAGTTTCGTGGCGGAGTTATGATTTTGTCCACAGTAACAGTTGATAGGATCAACCTTCACGCTGACGACGAAGACGACGCGACGTTCCCAGTGAATATGGAGAACCTACGCCCTTACTTTGGCACCTTGGAGGTGCTGGACATATCGGGTCCGGACAGTATCGGAACACGTACGAAGGGAATGCGTCACGTCACGAACCCCGACCTTCTACGTAGCTGCCGCAAGCTGCATACGCTGAACTTGTGCGCCACTGACATCTCCAACCTCAATTTTCTGCAATACGACAGCCACATTGAGCGGCTTGACGTCTCGCAGTGTCACAACCTCAAAGACCTGTCCAATGTGGGGCTCGCACCTTCCGTGAAAACGCTCATCGCTGACGACCTCGGCCTGTTTGAACTGGACACTCTCGCCGGCTGCACACAGCTTGAGGAGCTGAGCCTGAGGTATCCAGCCTACATCAAGAACTTCAATCCGTTGGGTTCGTTGACCGAACTGCGGCGCTTGAACCTGCAGGCGGCCAACACGCTAGTCGACGTGCGGTTTCTACTCAAGTGCCCGAACCTCGAGGAACTGCACCTTGATTATTGCAATAAGGTCTTGTCGGTCGCCCCGTTAAGCCAGCTGAAGGAACTCAGGGTTTTCAGCCTCTGTGGATCCTACGTGGAACACGTCGGCGATCTCTCCCAGTGCACGAACCTCACCGAGCTTAATATTTCATTCTCCCCTAAGATCACAACAGTTGTGTTCTTCGCAGGTGCGCCGTGGCTGCGGAAACTTGACCTCTACAAGACTCCTGTCACGAACGTCAACGGCCTTTACAAGTGTCCACTACTGGACACCGTCGACATTAGCAAATGCACGTCACTGACAACCATCATCGGCCTTGCAGGAGCTCCCTCGTTGCGTGAGCTGCGCATGGCCCACTGTGGTGTCCGCGATATCCACGGACTCGGTAGCTGCCCCATGCTGGACTACATTATGCTCAATGGATGCACCAATGTATGGGATCTGTCACCACTGGCGGGTGCCCCTGCTCTCACCTCCGTCGACGCCACCGATATGCCGGTCACCTCACTGAAAGACCTTCACAAGTGCCCAAAGCTCGAATCCATCGATCTCTCCCGGTGCGACAAGCTGGAGGACATTTCCGGAGTGTGCGGCGCGCCGGCGTTGAAGTGCTTGTTTCTGCGTGGCACACATGTGCGGCACCTCAACGGCCTGAACACATGCCCGATGCTTGAAGCTGTGCAAGTGCAGGAGTGCCCGTACCTGACATCCGTTTCCGGCATCACTGGGGCACAGTTTCTCTCACACGTCACGCTTGATGAAAGCGCGGTCAGCGACCTGACCGGCTTGGGCACTTGCAAGCGTCTCGACGTGCTGGACGCTGCTCGGTGCCCCAACCTGGTGGACCTCAGTCCACTCAGTGGTGCACCGAAGCTGAAAATTGTGAACGTGCCGGGAAGCGGCGTGCAGCGTCTGGCCGGGCTGAACAAATGCCCTCAGTTGACTCTGCTGGATGTGAGCAACTGCCGGTCACTCAGTGATCTTTCGCCACTGGCTGGCGCGCCGTTCCTGACAGTCCTCAACGCCTCGAACTCAGCCGTGGGCGTTCTGACCGGTCTAAACACGTGCCCCCGGCTGACCGAACTGAACTTGGAAGGGTGTAGGAGACTGGACGACCTCTCCGCATTATCCGGCGCGCCGTCACTGTCAACTCTCAAACTCATGGACTCGTCCGTGCAAGACTTGGCGTTTACCCGAAACTGCCCGTCGTTGGTCAACGTGGACGCGCGTGGCACACCGGCGTTGCGGGGCTCCTCGCAGTCAGCGCCGGCACAACGAGATCTTGACGTCGTGAGTGAGATGAGAGCCAAGACGCCACCGCCGCCTTCGTCATCGAACAAATCTGCCTCTCAAGACGGCTGCGGTTGCTTCTGCTTTTAAGTACCACCCTGCCCACTGACGTACCCGGTGCCTCAGCTACTGTCGCAGCGACCCTCAACATCTCCGTCTTGCGACGGCTGTGATTACCTCATTTTCATTCTCTATTCCTTCATACGCTGCTCATTTTTTCTTTTGACTCGTGCACTAACCGCGCTGACTTCCTCCCATTTTACTCTGTGCGTGCGTAACGCTATCTCATACCGCAGATATCGACGCCTTTTTCAAGTGCGTCAAAAAGACGGATACGGGCCGACTCGACCGGTCGCGTCCACTTCTGAGCCAGAGGGGCAATTCTGCTTCTTGCTTTTTTTTGGTTTTCCTGTTTCATTTTTCTTGTCACATCCCGTCGCGCCAAACAAGCGGGGACCCCACAAAAGTGGTGACAGAAACAAACAGAACGCGAGCACGGTTTTCGCCACAACAGGAGTCGTCAACTTCGACGCTTCTGTCGGTCGTTTTTTTTTCTTTTTTGGTTCCCGCGGCGGCTAGGAAACAATGCCAGCAACGACGCCAACAAAACAACAACAACAGCAAAGAAATGTCGAGAGGTCGAGACGCTAGGACATCAACGAAAAGGAAACTTTTGGCGAAGACGGTATATCCCGAGAACGTGCATTAAGCATACGTGTCCTACAAATCAGTGCCCGTGTTTCGCGCTCACGCGTTTTTGAATACTGAAAAAAAGCCAATTCGGCCGCCAACGGATAAAAAACCCGACGGTAAGCAGACTTGTACTTTCATTATTTTTTTTTACGTGCCCCGCTGACCGAACCCATACCGGCCTTTCTGCTGGAGGCAAAATGTCACTGATCAAATCGCACGTATTGCCGCCGACCGCCAAAACAACAACAACAAGAAAAGCCCTCACCCTTCACCGCGTAGCGATTAAGAGGGAGGGAGGGAGTGCACAACTTTGAATCATCTCAAGATCAGAATGCCATCTACCACTCCTTCTCCATTACCTCTAACGACGACGGCGGGAAACGTTCACGACAGCTATAGTGACACTCTCTGGAAACAGGGCCAGCCGCACTCTTCCAGGACAGACAACAGTTGTTATCTTCTTTCACTACTCATTATGTCTGTTCGGATCATTCTTCGCTTCAACAAAAAACCGAGCCATGCCTTGACAACAGCGGAGCCGTGGACACGCTGGCTCGTTGAGACCGAATCACCTG
>JASANP010001074.1:0-85408 GCA_030849625.1 Wallacemonas sp. TrypX
CGCTGGAGTGGCGCGGAGCTCGGGGTGGGGGTGGTGTCGCTTTGCGGCGCGAGGAAGCGGGTAAACTCCCACTGCTTGAACGGTGACAGGTTCTCCATGGCTTCGCGGTTGGAATCTGTGACGCCAAAAACACTGGGACCGATACATGATGGACTCGCGCTGGTGGATGCCCTCGACGAGGAAACGGAGGAGCCCATTTGCTTGCTTCTCTCGCTCTGTGTCCAGTTCCACCGTGGGATCGGGCAGCACTCTACACCCTCTGGAAGCACAATATGGGCGGCGGTTTCCGCATCTTTGGAACTCAGGGCGGCGCCAGTGGACGGCGCCTCGACGGTGTGCGGACTTCCCGCCGCATTGTTACCGCTGGTGGTTGGACTTCGAGGAGGGTGCACCACAGCCACGCTGTTGTTGAACGGCACATTCCGCGGCACTGCCAGTTGGTCGTCGTCGCCGTCACCAGTCACGACGCTCTTGGTGACGGGAGACAACATGTTGGCGAAGTCGCCCCCCGTTGTTTGGGAAGCCCTAAAAGTCTCAGTATCCACGGTGGACTCGAGGCGTTTCGCACCGCTTAGTGATGCGTGCTCAGACGGCTGCCGACTCCAGTCAACGTGCGCTCCGCTGGAGTATTTTGAGGTGGCTGGCCGGCGCTTGCCAGCGTCTTCTACTGCGTACTCACGAGAGGTGGCTGAGCGGGACATGGCATGTGGCTACCGTGAAGAAAGCGCCAAACTTCAACAAAAGAGGGGCTTCTCTCGTTGTGAGTGTGTGTGCGGCTGTGCCGAGAACGAGGCAGAAGAAACTGCGCCGAATGAAGAAGAAAAAAAGCAATTAAACCAAGAAACTCACGGCAGAAGAGGTGGGAGGGAGAGAGGGCGAGTCACTGATATCCCTTACGTATGAACGTTTGCGTGAGACAGGGAATGACTGGCGTTTTGCTTCTCGGGGGTTCGCTTGAGATACTGTAAGCTCCCGAAATAGGTTCTAGTACGTAGAAATGAGCGGCAGCGCAAGAGAAAAAAAAAGGAAGATGATAAGGAAGAGAGAGAGAGAGAGAGAGAGAGAGAAAACGTAAACGGAGAAAGAAGAGGTGAAAGTTGATGTGCGTGAATGTGAACATGACCCACTGTGAGTGGACATATAGTCGAGACGAAAAGCGGCCAGCCGCGGGCGTCAACCCAGCGCGACAGGAGTGAGATGGGGCACATCTTTCATGTATATCACGTGCACACGTGCACACACACACACACATTTACTGTGATTCACTTTACACTGGGCGGAAGCTTCGGCCGGCGGCGCCATGTAAAGACAGTGGCACCGCACATCCCCAAAGCAGAGTAAAGTGGGAGAGAGGGCGGGGGGGGGGTGAGGGCAAAGCAAACACACGGGAGCACGCCGAGGCAGACTACCCAACATAGTACTGTGCCCAAGCGGTGCTGTACGGACGTGAGGCCCACGCCCAGAACGCCTTAGACAGCACGGCCCCGATGAGAATAGGCTGGGGCAGACAGGCGCTGTCAACGCCCGCCACGCTGTCCAGCAGCGCCGTCACGGATGCTTCCACGGCAAGCACGCCTTCCACCACATGCCGAGGCATAGGACCCCTGTCGGCACACACTGCTGGCGTCGTGAAGGTGCGCACCGCGCGATTGCGAAAGGTTGTCACGAGACTGAATGCGGTAGGGGAGACCATGTGCAACAGGAGGCAACGGAGCAGAATGACATCAGCCCGGACAGGCCTCAGCATGGCCATCTCCTCGTGATCGGTACTGCGTGTGGCAGCCTGTAGAACAGACGTGGCCGCGCGCGCCAGTGTGACGACCTGTCGCCAGAGGCTGTCTGGGATATCAGGGCAGTGCGCACGAAGGCACACACGAGCGACAAACTCAGCGTCTTCGTCGAAATGCGGGGCCTCGGTGCTCGATACGGGAAGCAACAGTGCACGGAAAAACAGTGATTGCTGCGTGGTGGAAGTAGTTTCCCTTGACGGCGAGCCCGCGCGTGGCGGTGACGGTGATGGGGTCTTGACCCCGCACGTGTGTGCAAAAGCTGGTGCCGCTACATGGCGAAGGCTCTGAGCCGTTTGGAAAGCAAGCGAGACACCAACCCAGCTGTCGTCCGAAACAGCGTGCTTCCATGAAAGCTCCGCTGGTAGCGCGAGACGGCCACTCAGCATACCCTCGGTGAATTCAGCAAGCGACCGACACACTTCCGCCTTCACCGCTGCGTCACGCGTGCTAAAAGCACCGTCACCAGCCGGAAGACTGCGGCTGCTTGTCGTCGACGGGGCACCACGTTCTTCAGCAGGACCGCTGCTGGAGCGCGATGCACCTGCCCGGCCAGCTTTTGTGCGTGTGCTAGTGTGGGTCGGTGCGTCGTTCATGTCGTCGCCAAAATGGAGTACGGCTGCATTCAGCGCGCACGCTACCCAGTCGTCACGCGAGCTCGTTGGCGGACGCGCATCGGTTGTGTCCACTGTGTGGAACGCGGTACTGTCGCCAATGTCCGACGTGCGTTGAACAGTGGCGGCGAGGGCTTCGAACTCATCGATTGAGGCTGAAATGACTTTCAAATAGGCGTCGAGCCCAGTGTTGTGTGCGTACGCCATGGTGCGCGCTTCTGTGACTTCAGAAGAGTTCATCGTTGCCTTCCGCAGATGACAGCGAAAGAGCTAATCAAGCGCAAAAAAGTGGAAGAAGAAAGAAAGAAAGAAGCGCACAGAACAATACAGAAAGGAGATGAAAAGATGCGTGAATGGGGCAGGTCACACACACACACACACACACACACACACAGACACGAGGCTGCGCAGCCCATGCACACACCTCCACTCGGCTGCCTTCTCAACGAAGCGCGGTGTAATGAGAAGCGGTGTGCTGCTTGGGGCTAAAGCGTTGGCCGCGCTCTCTGACGTGGCGCGTCGTGCCGACCACCCCTCGGCTGCCGGACGGGCAGCAACTGAGCCACCTTTTGCCCAAGCTCAAAATCCCGATACAAGCATCCACAACTACGCAGGAGCACTGATAGACTGCACAGTTCCACTCTGTTCGAGTTCACTCGAGGCAGCGGCATTGTCTCTGATTTGCTGTGCGTGCGTGTGAGCTCGGCTTGTGAGCGAAGGCGTTCACCCTACTTTTGTCCTTTATCCATTACAGACTTAGCAGCGCCTGATACGCGCTAATTGTGTTAAACGAGTGCTTTACGAAGCAAAACTAAATCCACCACCACCACGAACAAGAGCAGCAGGGGCGCTCAAAGGCGGAGAACGCGCGTACGAGGGAGAGAGAGCAATAATAAAAAAAACCAGCAAGCGTGCACTACTCGGAAAGAGAAACCGAGAGATGCAATCAAATCTGCAGAAAGAAACAGATGGGTTGCCACGCACTTATCCCCTCTTCTTGTTCTTCAACCGCCCGACAGCCCACCTCCCCCACCCCTCCTTCCACACGCAAGAAACGACTTAGAAAGTGTTGTTGACACGGTTCATGACGGAGCGGATGCGCGTGTACACCTTCGCCGCTGGACTACCACGAATCAAATCGCATAGAGCATCCCGTGCGACGCGGATATTCTGTGTTGTGCCCATAATCCAGATGCGAGTGTCAGCAATGACAATACGCGTGCGCGTCACGTTCTCGATCGTGTACTTGGTCTTGCCGTGGGACCCGCTGAGACGTCCAATGCAGCGAGACAGGTTGTCTCCCTGCAGGTTCGCGCGGACATCCTTGATTTCGAACCCCTCAATGAACACGTCATCCATACGCAACAGCGCAATCGCGTCCTTGACTTCAAACCCTGCGATCACCGCCTTGACAAAGTCTTCTGCCTTCTGAAGCATGACCTTGCTCGCGCCAGCGACATCGGTCTGATTCTTGAGCATTGTGCCCACCGCCTCAGCGGTGTGCGGCGATGTGCGCAGCTCGACACAGCGGCTCTTAAGGTTCATGCGAATCTCCAATTTGCATTGCTCGACAATCGGGGTGTACACCTCCATCCAAACCTTCTTGAGAGGCGGGAAGCGGTGGTGCGGGATCTTCACCGAGCGCGTTTCGCGAACAAAGCTCGTTTTTACCTTGTGCGCAGACTCCGCCTCAGAGGGCAGAGCAACGGACGACGTGGACATGGTTATTGTCACCGGGAGTGTGGTGAGAGGCTGCCTAATATTGCAATTTTTTTTTTTTGAGGAATCGCCAAACAACACGTGACGGCTGAGAAACTGCGAGGGAGTAGATGTGGAACTGAGGAGGTGAGCAACAAATGTGAATAAGCCTCTGAGACGCTTGTACGTGTCCGTGAGGTGGTGCACCGATTGTGATACCGCTCCTATCGAGACCAAAACACACACACCGCATCAGCGCAAGCGCGCTTTGGCCTCACAGCTCACAAGCAAGGGTTTCTGAGTCGCCGTGTTGCGCGGTTTCTTTTTTCGTTTACTGTGTTTCGCCGCGTGATTTGTGTGTGTGAGTGTGTGTGTGTGTGTGTGTGTCGTGACAAAAAAAAAAATCAGCCCGTCGGAACGTTGAAAGATCAGCCGAAGAACTAACGAAAGACACGGCGAGCTTGTGAGACAAGTTGCTTTGCTCGAAACAAAGAGAATGTGTAACCGCGCTTTACGAAAAAAAAAAAAGATGAATCTAAAGAAGCGTCTAGTGGATGGTCAGTCACTGAGGTGTACGCACACACCATCACACAAGTGCACGACACAGGCTGAACGTGTGATAAGACCAGAAAGCGAGGCGGAGATGCCATCGCCGTGTAGCCGTCCCACACACACACACACACACATTCGAAAAACAATAAGAAAAAAAAAACAGTCACAAAAGTGTGGTTCAATCTAATCTAATGCCAGCCGCGATAGTTTTTGGTTCGAGATGTCACTTTCCGTGTCACTCCCTGGCACCGGTGTGTATTGCCCTGGCAGCGCAGCACTTTGTGAAGGCACCGGTGAGCCGCGCGGTGTGGCTGATGCACTCATATATGAGTCACGCGGCGTGACGGATCCCGACACTGGCGCACTAGCCCGCGCGTCGATGTTCGCCAGGACGGGTGTGGGCGACTGACTGCTCGCGCGCGGCAGGAGCGGTGAGCCGCTCATGTAGGAGTCCTCCGCACCGTCCTTATCACCCGCGACCGCAGCCATCTCCTCTGCGCGGGTAGGCTCCTCGCCATCAGAGGCACTGTCAGCGGGCAGAACTACGGGTGCTGGGCGACGTTGCGGCAGTGCACGGCCTTCTGGACCCACTAGCCTACGCTGTGCACCCACGGCCGCCGCACCTGTTCTCGGCCCCCCAGTCGAGAGCGGCATAGACCGGTCAGCGTCGGCTGTTTGCGGGTGGCGACGCGGGGCTTCACGAGGGACGCCGTTGACGGATGTCGCTGCGGGGTGTTCTACGGGCGAGCCCCTTGCTTCGCTGCGCCGGGCACCTCCGGCGGAGGCGTGATCTTGTTCGTGGGCAGTGGGGACGTCCCGTTGTGGAAAGTCCCAGACGGGCGGTGCAGCCGGCACCGCCTCGCGCGGTGGTGACGAAAAAGTGTCCGCGTGGAACCCGTGCTGTCGCTGGTGTTCATGCTGCTGCTGTTGCTGCTGCCGCTGCTGGAAAATGACGTGATCCACCTGGTGTAGGCGACGCTCGATTGCCTCAATCCGCCCGCTGAGGAATCCGATGCGGTCCTTTGCGGCGAACAGCTCTTGTACGACCGCCGAATTGGCACCGAGCGGCTCCACCGGCTGGTGCTGAGAGGCGTTCCGGGCGGCACGGTCAATCGCGGCCGCGCCACCCTCACTGACCCCTGCGCATTGCACTAGCATTTCGAGACGGTTCACGTCACGGCGACAGCGCCGCACCTCCGCGCGTTGCTCCACATTACCCTCCAGCAGGCTCGACAGACTGGCCGTGTGCCGCGCCACGGCCTCAATCTGCGTGCGCTGCGCGCCCTCGCAGCGTGCCATCT
Source organism: Wallacemonas sp. TrypX (assembly GCA_030849625.1). Lineage (NCBI taxonomy): Eukaryota > Euglenozoa > Kinetoplastea > Trypanosomatida > Trypanosomatidae > Wallacemonas > Wallacemonas sp. TrypX. The sequence continues at coordinate 5,953 of JASANP010001074.1, forward strand.
GCGCATCCAGCTCTGCCCGCTGCCCACGCCATGCGGCGACTTCGCGTCTCAGCAGCCCGTACAGCTCTGACTTCCACGACTCCACCTCGCCCGTCAGCGAGGACAGTTTGTCGTGCACAAGGTCGAGGTGGTGCTTGGCGAGTTCCGCGACGCGCTTCTCCTCGCGCCGCTCGAGCAGTTGGGCGTTGCGCTGAACCACGCTGATCGTGTCCTTCATGACGTCCATGTCGGTGCGCCAGCCGCTGATGTAGCGATCCGTGTCTTGACGAAGTGCGCTTTCCGCGTGCCGTTGCTGCCGTGTCATGTCGCTGGCGGTCTCCAGCAGCTGTTGGCGCACGCCTTCCCACTCCTTTTGCAGTGTCGCAATCGTTGTTGTGTTCGTCTCTTGGCGGGACTGCATCTTTTCCGTGGCACGCACAACGTCAGCGAGGCGCTTCGCCACCTCGCGCTCGACGGCTTGATTGACGAGCGTGGGGAAGTCCGTCGCCATCCATCGCGTCATCTCCTCACGGCACAGCTGCCTCATTTCGTGCTCCACGAACGCGCGCTCGAGTGGCCCCAGGGTGACAAGCGAGGCGGGGGCCGCCGTGTCAGACGCCCTCGGAGACGTGACGACCTTCTGGCAGGCCGGGCTCGTGACAAAGGCGGATGACGACGGCCCGCGCAGACTGTCTCGCTCACGCGACGTTCGGTCGAGCAGCTTTTGCATTTCATCGTTAATTTCGTGGAGGCGCGAGTTGAAGTAGTCATCTTCCGCAGCAAGTGCCATCGGCGGGACTAGAGAAACCTGCACTGAACGTTTCGCTTTGAATTTTCCTGCTTTGCCTTCTTCGGGTTTTTTTGTTTTCGTTGGCAACAGTGTTAGTGCGTCGCAATTGTGAAGGCAGTGAGCTCGCGGAAGCGGTCGCCACTAAATGCGTGCAAGAGAGAACAGCAGTGGGGAGGGAGAAGGAGAGAAAGAAAAGGACACTGGGGGGCAATCACGTGGTGTACATGATGCCGGTAGGTGAAGGAGTGCTTCAGTGCGTCTGGACATGTGCCGACATGGTGCACGTGCGACAGCACCTCTGCGCTCACCGGGCGTGTCCAGCGGGCGCGGGCGGGGGGGGGGAGGTGCGGGTGAGAGGCAGAAGTGAGTTGGAGAGAACAACGTCTCGTGCTGCCACGCCAGCTGTGTGCACGTGAACCCACTCCCCTCATCAAGGTTTTGCTGCCTGCATGCGGACTCCAAACGGGTGACGTGGGCTATAGGCAAAGAAAGCGCGAGAGCGCCGGAGGCACATCATCACTTGCATGGAACAGGTGAAGAAAAAGAAGGAAAACAAAGCGAGTCGATCGTCGCGTTATTGGGTGAGCAACGAAAAGCACATGTGCGCGCTCACAAAGGCACGCTTAGCCAGTCGGCCTCAGTGCGTCTCCTGCTGCGGTTCGGTGCCCGCGGCGGCGCTGCCGCGGTGAACGCTCGAGGCTGACTTCGAGGTCTTGTCGGTAAGGTGGTCATCCTTGCTGGTGCCGCTCTTCTGCTTCTTTTTGTCAGCCTTTTCAGCCTTGCGGGCCTCCTCCTGTTCCTTCTTCTCAGCTTTGCGGGTGTCGTCCGCTTGGCGCTTCTCGGCCTTGCGCACATCCTCGCTTTCCTTCTTGAGCTGCTTCAGCTGGTCCTTGTTGTTTTTCAACTGCTCCTTTCGCTCCTCGTGGTTGGTAGGATATCCTTCAGGGTCAGGGTACCAGACCAAAGGCTTGGCGAGAAGGTTGTGCTTGCTGCGGTTGTAGGTGTCGTAGAGGAAGCCGCACATGCGCGGAGGAAACAGGTTCGGAAAAATGTCAAAGGCACTCGGCTTATCCTCTGTGTAGACAAAGTCCACCTTGGTGCGCGTGACGGGGTCAATGGCCGGGTAGAACAGCTTGTACAGCATCCAAAACATGGTGGGAGGGTTCACCAGCAGAATCTTGCCCAACCGCTCAGGGTAGTGGTCCTGAATGGTCCGGATGACACTGAGACCCATGGACGGCTTGCCATCCCGCAGGTGCGAGTACGTTTCAAAGTCGGTCACGCAGACCCACTGTTCGACGCCGACGGGCATCTGCCGGATCAGGTGGTTGAAGCAGGCGACCATGTGCTGCAGCGGGTGCTTCCGCTCGGGACCCCAGCGCATCGACATCATCATGACTGGTCGGTGTTGCAGGTCCCACCCAACGAACTGCCCACAGTGCTGGCTCGGGTCCTTCCAGCAGGTTTCGCACTTCCACTCGTCCGCACCAGTTTCGGCGCGCCACTTGACGGAGTTCTCCAGCATCGTGAACGACTTGTTGAGGTCGAAGCTACGTGCCTTGAGGTAGCGGAGGAGGCACCAGTCGTCCTGCTTCTCCGCATTGTACCACTCCGCCGTCGACACCTTTTCCTTAAACTGAGTGAACGCTTGTTTCTGTTTCTCATCAAGCTCTTCAAGACGCTGCTCCCATGTCTTAACGACAGCCGGCGGACGAATCTTGCTCACCTCCTCCTCGGAACTGAGGTAGTACGGGATCTGAAAGCCGGGGTTTTGCTTGGGAAGGAGAAAGCAGTCCTTCGGAAGGTTGAGCTGGTCCTCCGTGGTTGTCTCATCGTAAAGAACATCAATCTTTTCGTCTGCCACCGTTGTGCTTGCAGCAGGGGCAGGGGCACTAGATGCGGCTTCGACACTGCTCATGGTGTGTGACGACGGCAGTGGCACTCGTGTGTGTGAAGGTAAGGAGAGTCAGATATTGGGGGCAAGTAACTGGCCAAACTCATGCAGGCGTGCCACGAGAACGAGAGCGCCAGTGGAATGAAGGGAAAGGTGGATGACGTGGAAGGAAGTGGATCAAAGATGTGCTTGCAGGCGGGAACGATAAACTTCGCTGGTCTACAATCCTCTCCCCTCCCCGCTCCCGTCCACACGCACGCACACACACGCACGTTACCAGAGGAAACCTGAGGAACGGGTCAAGGGAAAAGGAGGATGTGCTCTCAGGCGTACGGTTTTGCTTGTGCATCCAACGAGCCCTAGTCTTGGCACGAGACGTCCTTTCGGTGCTCAGGCGTTCCTCCCTGCTCGTGTGTGCGAGTCGCGCGCTCAGTGACATATCCGTTTTGCTTTCGTTTGTCCTTGTCGCACGGCCCGACTATTCACTAATAACAAATTCCAAATGCACACACACAACCAACAACAACCGCAGCGGCAACCACAACAAGCAAGCCAACCGGTGCGGGGTGAGGCGGCGCTTGAGGTCACTGAAGGTGGAAGGCGACGAGACGTCGCTCAGTGGGCGTCGCCCTCGATCGTCACGTCTTGCGCTGCTGCCGACACCACCGCACCTTCCTCGTGAGGCTTCAGATTCGCCCAATCAATGTGCTTCAGCAGGATGTAAACGTACGTCGGAAAGCCGACGACAAGCACGCCAAAGAAAGGGCCGATCCACAGCGCCTTGACGCCGATGTCAAAGTGGAAAAACAGCACAAAGCTGACCGGAATTCCAACCACGCAGAACACCACCGTGATGATCCCCGCGGCAAGAAGTTGGAGTTCACAGCCGCGCATGATGCTCATGACGGTGCTTTGAAACGCGTCGAAGACGTGGTACGGAAGCACAACGTACATGAGCTTCTTGTACACATCGATGGCGGCGGCATCGTCAGTAAAGAGTAACGGAATGTAATCCTCCAAGATCAAGACGAGAACGATATCAATCAGCGAAATGCAGAACACCGTCCCAATACCAATGAGGGCCACGCGACGACCTAAGAGCGGCTTGCCGGCGCCGATAGCGTTGCCGACGAACACACACGTCAGGATGATCACACCCGACCCAATGCCCCACATGAGGCCAAATACCTGGAGTGAGATGGAGTACCCGGCCAGCTCCGTCGGGGTGGCAAAACCCGCGGCCAAGGCATTGATCTCCAGCGCTACCCACTCACTAAGCATGACACCCATGGAGGGGAGTGCAATGGAAAGGAGGCCGCGAACGTTTTTAACACCCTTCTTGTTCCACCCACCCCACGTCAGTCGGTAGCGTCCCGAGTAGTAGAGGTACCCCACGAGGCCAGCACAGATGAGGTACATGAGCAGCAGCCACGCGATGGGTGAGCCACGAAAGCCGAACACTTTGATGGCAGCATACTGAAAAACAGGGTTCAGCAGTGCCGCGGTAATCATTGCCACTGAAAGCGGCTTCGTAATGTGCTGGCACGAGTAGTAACGCTGCACCAGCTGATAAAGCAACGCTGCGGGAATGCCGAACATGCCGTAGCGACACCACACACCCGTGTAGTAGACGGCCGACTCCGACTCCCCGACCAGCTCCATGAGCCAGTCTGCGTAGCAGAGGATAATCCCAAGCGGCACGGCGGCGACTGTCAGGATGACAACCATGCGCTGCGCGTACGTACCGTACATGGGCAAGCGTGCGTCCTCGGAGAACTTGTTGTGCTTAATCTCGCGGCCCTCACGCTTCGCCTTGTCCTCTTGCTCCCGCACAAACGTGCCGTACACATGCGAGAGCACGGTCTCCAGCGCCCCACACAGGCCAGCACCGAAGGCGAAGCCGGTGGCGTTGATCAGCCCAAGAGCCAACGACGCTCCACCGAGCTCTTCCACGCCGAGCACGCGGCCAATGAGGGCAATGATCACCGCGTTCAACGAGAACTGGGCGAGCGCCGATAGCGTCAGAGGGTAGCCAGTGACAATAAACTGCTTCACTGTGCTCAAAACGGTGGCCTCCTCGTCGATAGCCACGGGCTCGCCGTCTTCCTCCCCGACCTCTGATGTGGCCCTCGACCGCGGGATGGTGGCGGAGGCGGCCACCATGGCCATCGACTCCAGGTCAACAGTCGCATTGTGCGCTGGGATGCGCGAGCCGAGAGAGAGGGTGGAGAGCACGCTGTCTGTGTCAGAGTCATCGCCGTGCACCGAGGCGGTGGCCGAGCGGGTCGCCATTTTCACTCACGATGAACTTGATAAGAGCGGCAACACTGAGGCTCAAAAGTGTAGAACCAAAAAGAAGAAGAAAAAAGGAATAGTAGCGCACTAATCTGTGCCCAGGCAGCGCACTGTGCGTGCGAGGCAAGACGAAGAGAAAACAACAACAAGAAGACAAAAGAGAAGCGAAGAGTCCGCACTCACTTCTACCCGTAGGACAGAGCACCCGGCGCGAATAGCGGGCACGAATACGTTACACGTGCCTGTGCGCGCTGTACGAGGTGCAACACTTCTTTTTTTTTTCCCGGGGCACACGCATGAGCAATTCAGTCAACAAAAAAATGGATTGCGAACAGTAGATCAGTTGGAAAGGATGGGAGGGGGAGGGAGGGCGGGATATGAAAAAGAGAATGGGAGGGTACTTACCAGTGGCATGCTGAAGCCGCGAGACGTGAGCTCACCCGTGACGCAGGACACGCGAGGGAGAATGAGAGACAGAGCGAAACGACGCCGCACCGCTGTTCCCTGAACGAGAGGCCAAAAGGATGAAAGGACTGACTTCAGCGGATTTTATTCCTCAGCAGCAGACGCGCATCAACGCACTCTCAAAGCCACACACAATTTTTTGTGTCTCCCGCACCTCGTGTGTGCAACGGGGCACGCCGAGGTCAGTAGGATGTGCTTTGTCGTCGAATGCTGACATGGATGACTGAACTCGCATTGAAGTTGAGGCCTACCTACACCTAAAAGCACCCGCAGCTATGCCGAAGCACACTGATGTGTGCCATCATTTGGCCAATTACAGGAAAAACAACAACAAGGGCGCGAAAATGCGAGAGACCCTGTGTGCCCGCATGACCAAACTACACGAAAAAAGGGAGCGTAAAGTGGCGGAACAAGAAAACAAACAACAAGAAAAAAAGAAGCCTCTTCAAATGATGGCTTCACAACACGGACCATGAGGAAGAAAGCCTGTGCGAAGAGTACAGACGCAACACAGGCTGTTCGCAAGAGCTGCCGGAGAGAGAAAGGAGTGAAATCAAATGAGACGCCGTCTCCCTAGGTGTAAACAGAGGCAAGCGCCCCTCCCTTTCACACACATACAAATCCCACAACACACCCTCCGTGGCAATCACCGTCAAATCGTGAGACAGACAGCGTAATCACAAACAAACAAACAAAAGAAGAGCGAAAAAAATCGCAGGCGAGCCGGCTTTTGAAGGACCATTTGGTCACGTGGTGTTGTTCAGGTACTGGCTGGGTGATGCTATTCGACTCACTCACCCCCGGTGAACGACTCTCAGTGCACCGTTGGCAATGAGGGGAACGAGAAAGAAGGGGGCACTTCACCAACCTGGCATGCCAGAGCAAGCACTGACAAAGAAACGTGGGCATTAACGTGGTTGCGGATCGTGCAAGCACCCGCGGGTGAGAACACACACGCAGTCACAGAGCCCGCATGCGCAATGGTTTCGGTGCGTGCTGTGGATCTTCGCAAGCCGTGGCAGTCTGCGAGAGAATCAGCCAGCTGTCGCACCACAATATGAAGAATGAAAATACAGTGACAAGAAGAAAGAAAAGAAGAAGAAGGTCAGACAGACGGCGCACCACCAACACCGTCGCTACGCGATGCGACGGTTTCTGAATGTGCGCGTGCTGTGGATCCAGCTTGCCGCGCTCCCTTAAAGCTTCGAACGAAGGTGGTCGACCATGGTGCCGAGTGACATCATGAGTCCCTTGGCCTCATCCGAGAAGATCTCCAAGCAGAGCCCGAACGAGTGCAGACCTTCCGCATCCTCTGAGGACACAGGGAAGTCAAAATCAGCCGGGAGGCGAACAGGCCCTTCCGGCCCGCGCTTGGACGAGGCAACTTCGTGGTCTGTGCCTTGCGTCAGCTGACGGTGATGGTGCAGAATATGGTTCACGGTGACATTGCGCTCTGACGGCACCATCCGGAAATTGTTGACCAACACCGTGTTCGGGCTGTAGCGCGGGCCGTGCCGACTCCCTGGTGTGGCGAGGAAGTGTCCTCCCGCCGCGCTCGACATTTCGATGCCTGAAAACGTGTTAAACCGCCGCATGCCGAACTGATTGGGCGGGGACGTGAAGTGACTGTCGCCCGTCGCCAACGCAGAAGTCTGACGCGTGCTGCCCGCGAAGACAGGCTCATCGTTTGCAGACTCCGCGAGTGGCTCGCGCTTCGCAGAGCGCTTGCCATCGTTGCCGTCGTCGTCGTCGCTGCTGTGCAGCGCACCGCCGTTGAGTCCGGAGCGGTAAGCTTCAACGGATTCGCGAATCAGCATGAGCATAATCTGACTCTTGCGACGGTTCAGCTCCTTCGTCGATTCCTCAAGGTCGAGAATCGCCTTCATGAGCTCACCCTCTAGATTGACCGCAGGACGCATCACCATGTGCGTCATCAGGTTCGTGAATCGGGTGAAGGCGCGCGAGCAGTCTTCCATGACGCGGTGCAGATTGTTCAGCATGTGGCGCGTGCCGCTGTGCATGACACGCTGGCTGCGCAGCACATTCCAGCTCATGACCATCGTCTTGAGCAGAAACGTCATGCGGTACATGTGCAGGTAGGTCTGATTGCAGGCCTTGACGGGATAGTCAATCTCGACCAAGCCGCGCTCGTCGTGGGCGAATCCCATGAATTCCTTCGTTCCACGGAGACGGCGGATAATGTCGGCGACGGCCTTGTTAAGGTCTTCCATGCACTCATCATTGCCCATGACCATGTAGATCGAGCGGTTCGACAGCACCGGCCGACCAGGTGACATGGGAGGCAGATCGTCGGTGGAGCCCGAGTCCTCGCCGGGCACCGCGATGGCGGTGGTTCCCATTCCCATGGCCTGCCCCAGCGCCTTCTCCACGCGGAGCGGCGTCACGAAGAGCTCGGAGAGCTTCGCAACGACTTCGTCCATGCGGAAAAGCACGTTGCAGCGCTTCAAACGCAGAATCTTGCTCGGCGACAGCGGGAACACGAGGATACTGACAAACAGGTAGATGAAGATGCCGAACGTGTTCTGATTCATGCGTGAAATCGTGTCGTCGACCGTGGTCGTGAGAATCGAATCGAGGGGAATCAAAACGAACATAGCGTAAACGGACATGATGCCGTACTCCTTATCGTTACGCAAGAACGTACCGCAGAACATGAGTGTGCACAGAGAGGCGACACGCTGAACGGGGGTTTCTGAGTAGGTACCGGCGAAGAAGCCGAGCACCGTGCCGATGAGGCAACCCGTGAGACGCACAATGGAGGCCTGGACGGCCTCGACGGGGTTGGAGCCGGAGACGAAGGCAATAATGTTTGGGCCCGAAAAGGATGCCTTCTCGACCTTGATGAGGAACGAGAAGCCAATGGTCAGAATCATCGCGCCGCTCACCTTGGCGGCCTCGATGACACGCTGCACGTCGCGACGGTTCCACTTGGTGAAGAGCACCTTGAGGAAGTGCATGTTGTCCATGAAGGGCTGCCAGGCTGTCTTTTTGAAGATGAGCTTGCACGTATTCCATGTGCTGGGGCGGTACTTGAGCACCTTCATCTCGTACAGGTCGATCGTGTCGCGAAAGCACACCACTGTGAAGAGGTAGAACGTCATGAGTGGCACGAACTCCTCAATGGTGTCAGAAGTGTGTTCGTAGAAAAGCATGCGGCGAGCGAGGCGGTAGGCATCCTGGAGCTCGTGTGTGCGGTCGCGGAGCTGGTCCACGCAAGGCTTGATTGCCGCGACGGCATCGCGTGTCTTGGCGTGGGACAGCTCTTCCATCAGCTCATCAAATGCGGCGGCGACGTTGTCGAGGTGGGGCGTGAGAAGCTCGCCAAACGCCTTGGAGCGGTCAGAGTCGTCGATGCAGCTGGGGGAGTCCTCCACCATATCAAGCACGCGCGTCATGCTGCTGAGGTTGACACGCAGATTCTCGAAGAGCTTGAATTTAAGGTCGCGGATCTCGCGCACCTCGGTCGACTCGAACATGAACTCGTAGAAGGCAAAGGCCTGGCTGTGCTCGAACGCGGCGAGCAGACCATCCAGCGACTCTGTCATGGTACGTACCTTGGACATGGCCATGTTGCGCTCGATGTTGGAGGGACTCCAGAACGAGTAGACCAGGCCACGGAAGGCGGTGCCGGTATTCTTGGCAATGTCGACGAGCAAGCGCTGCGCCTCCTTCTTGCAAAAGATGGGGTAAGGAAAGAAGGCTGCGCACGTGCACAGCCCGGTACCAATGCACCAGTCCACCATCACGCGGCACGAGTAAACGGCGCCGCGTTCCTTGTTCACGAGCAAGCCGACCATGCAGCTATTGAACAAAAGGAGGCAAATTCGGCGCACCATCATCTCCGTGAACGTGGCCATGATGAAGAGCATGGCCGTGTAGTAAATGCACCAGCCCGCCATGTGGTGGCCGAGTTTCAGAGCACCACCAATGACACCGAGAGGGAGCCAGAAGCAGCCCGCACGGATCCACGTGAATATGTAGCAGATAGCCTCGCCAACGGAACCCTTGGCGGCCAGCACGGAGGCAGACATGGGCATGTAGGCCGAGACAAACGGCTTCTTGAAGCCCGCCGCGATGATGGCCGAGGGGACCAGCACAGCAATAGCGGTGATGCGGGTGGCGAACTCGAACTGCTTCCAGAACTGGGCCTGAAGCAAGAAGGCAAAATAGGTGCACCGCCGTGTCTTTGCTGCGTTGCGCATATTCCACGGCACACAGATGTCGCCGCGCGTGTTGTCCACCGCGTTTGGGTAGCGTTCCTCGTAGGCTGGAATGCCAAAACTGTCCAGGCTGAACGCGTCCTCCTCCTCCTCCTCGTTCATGTGTTCATCATTGTGGTCGACACAGCTGTTGTCTACGATATCGCGCTTTGACTTTGTGGTGGGGACCACTGAGCTCTTGCCTGCCTGGAAGCCGGGGGCGACAGGGAACGTGGCACTCTGCACGGGCGAGGCGCTGTCACCCAGCTGGCTCTTGCGGCGTTGAGGCGCCACGACATCCAGCTGCTTCGGCGAAGTGACAGATGGCTGTGAATAGAGTCCTTCAGACCCCTCAGAGCCGTTGTCAGCTTTGTCAGCGTCGCCGACGTGACTCATCGTGAAGCTGCGTGCTGTTGTTGTGTTTCTGTGTGTGTGCGTGTGTATATGTGTCTGTCACGACCAATTCTGACAGCAGCCGCTCACGAACAACAAGAGAAAAAAACAAAAGAAGAGTGCGTATATATATAGAGACACTGCAAAGTGCTCTCAGTCGACAGCAGGTGAAAATGTGTGTTGAAGGGATGTGTGGGGAACGGCGGCTGTGCGATACTCAGTACGGTACTGAGGTTCTTTTGATGGAGCCTGAGAGGACTCGAGAGTGAAAATAAATGTGGAAAGAAGAAGGAGAAGAGAGAAGGAAATCAGATATGATGGTGATGCTCACAAGGCTATCACGCGACGAGAAGGAAAAAAAAAGGGCTGTAGAGGGTGAAAACGAGGAAAAAAAGAACAGTCGTACCTGTGGCACTGGGGTGTCCGTCTCGAAAGAAATCAACAGGGAGAGGAACCCTCCTCTACTTCTTTCGTTGACAAGGCTGCAGAAGCGCGGTCCGAGAAAATGGCGCACTGTGTGCGTGACAGTGGGGGCCGTGACAAAAAAAGAGAGAGAATGTGTGTGAGAGAGAGAGAAAGAGCACAGCACGTGTCACGTACGCGAGTACAGAGGTTCTTCTTCTCTAACAACAACAAAAAGGAGATAATCGGGTCTGGCAAGATAGAGGTTTGACTTGGGCAGATTTATCGGTGCTCCTGTTTTACGTTTGTGGTCAATCAGTTCAAGCCTCGTGGGGCAAGTAAAAGCCGGCGAAACACGCGGGAGCACAGATGAGTGGAGAGCCTTACACGAAAAGCTCAGGGACAAGCGGGCGCGGCACAGGAGGAAAGTAGAAGTTGAGATGGAGAAAGGGAGAGAGAGAGAGAAGGGGCAGATGAAAAAGACTGACACAGAGAGAGCCACCACACAGCGGGCCGACTAACCTGGTGTGGCGGGCAGGTGACAAAGCGTGTCACGAAGGAGGGAGGTGGGGTGGGGCGGGACCTTGTCGTGCGCAAATCCCACCCGTGCAGACGCACCAGACCGGAAAGTGTGCCTCGGTGGTGAAAGAGGGTTTGTCTCTGGCGCTGTTTTTTCTTTTACTCTTTTATTCTTTTACTAGTGTCTCATCACCGGCTGTTCGGTGACGCCGACCGCAAGATGTACAACAATAGCAGAGGCGACACCGGGCAGCTCACTGTGAGCAAACTGTCCTCGACAAGAGCATGGACTTCACCACCAGGAACGGTGCGCGTGTGTGCGTGTGTCGCGCTTTGCGAGACATTTCTTCATCATCTGTGATACGAGCGTTGTATGAAGGAAAAAAGTTCTCCATTCTCTCCACGAAGCGAACTTGTCTCGGACGCGTTGAAGGGAGAAAACAGAACAACGGGAAAAACAAGTTGTGTCTCGTCGTCAGGCACCGCCTAAGAGGAAGAACGAGAAGGCACAACGGAGATGAGCCGCCGCGGGCGTGCTCGTGGTGTCTCTGCTAATAGTCCACAGGTGATACAGGGAACAGTTAAAAAGGGAGAAACAAAAAGAACGAAACGCATTGTACTAGAATAAAAACAAGGACCTGCAAACGGCGACAGGTCGGTGTGCCGTGCACACACTCGCAGACCCGAAGTCTGCTCTCGCACGGTTGCCTCAATTCGGTTTGGGTGATTGTGACCGACTTGAGCGTGTCGAGAGCACACACGCGCCATCGCCGTCCACACTGGAGTCTTCGCGGCCCCTGTGCGCGTCGTCTGCGCCTACACAGGGCCGTGCGTACTGCGTGATGAGAATGTTACGCTGGCCAATGTGGAAGTTCGAGATGGCTGCCACGTCCGTGTCCGACACGTCGTCGATGCCCGACCGAGATGCTGGACGCGATGAGTGGGCCCTCGCGTCGGCCACGTCGAGGTCTTCGTCGTCATCTTCACTGACGCGTCTGGAGATATTCATCTCCACGCCGTGAATGGACATGTGCTCATCTTCGGAGATGTCCACATTCTGCGTCTCGCCCTCCGCCGGTGTCAATTCGTCCCACTTGATGTACCGGAAGAACATGTACATGTACATGGGAAAGCCTACGCACATCACACCAATAGTGGGGCCGATCCACAGCGCCTTCACACCAATGTCCGTGAAGAAGAACATGAGCAGACCCGACGGCACACCGACAACGCTGTACACGATCGCCACAGTGACCGCGCCGATGTTCTGCTTGCCGCACCCGCGTAGGATGCCCATCATGCAGCTCTGCACACAGTCGGCAAAGTGATAAAACGCGTAAATGACGAGAAATGTCTTGAAGACCTCCACGGTCTTGTCGTCGTCGGTGAAGATGCGGGGAATGTAGTTACGAAACAGAAAGAGTATGACAATGTTGATGCCAGACATGCTGCACGCAACAGCGAGGCACGTGCCGGCACACCGACGCGCAAAGGCATTACGGTGCTGGCCCACGGCACTGCCCACCATAACGGCCACGTAGATGAACACACCAGAGACAATACCCCACAGCAAGGCCGACAGCTGGTACAGGATGCTGAACGCGGCCAAGCCTTCTTGTGGCGCGAACCCAGCCATCACTGCGTTCACCTCGAGCGCCGCCCACTCACTCAACATGACGGCCATGGATGGGAGAGCAAGCCTCAACAGGGGCTTCCAGTTGCGCAGCGCATTCCGGTCCCAGCCGCCCCACGTGCGCTTGTACTTGCCCGTGTACCACAAGTACAGCACCAACGACCCTGACATGCCGATCATCAAGAAGCACCAGGCGATGGGGGCACCAGTGTAGTCAAAGAGCTTGAGCAGCGGATACAGGAAAAACGGAAAGGCCACCGCACCGCCAACAAGGTTCACCGAAAGCGGGTTGTTGAGATTCTGGCACGCAAAGTATCGGCGCAGCAGCTCCAGCATCATCGCAGGAAACAGACCAACCGTGGCGATTCGACAAAAGTGGCCGGCGAAGCTGGCGACAACAGGGTTTTGCCCAATGGCTTCGAGGAACTGCTCGGAAAAGAGCAGCAACGGTGAGATGAGGATGCTGATGATGAAAAGCATGATCACCATGCGTTGCGCGTACACGCCGTAAATCTTGCTGCGCGGGTCACGGCCGTACGACTGCGACAGCACCGTCTCGAGAGCGCCACAGAAACCGGCTGCAGTGGAAAAGGCGGTGGCGTTGATGAGCCCGAATGCGAGCGACGTCGCGCCGAGTTCCGCGGGCCCAAACAGGCGTCCCACCATGGCCACCAGCACGACGCCCATCGAGAACTGCCCGACCGCGGCAAGGCCAAGGGGCATGCTTTTGATGAGGATGTTGCAGACCAGATTCTGCGTCGACATGCCCTCGTGGAGCTCAAAGCGAGAGTGGGTGCGGTGGACCTCAGGTGCATCCAGTGCGGGCTGGGCGGACAGATTCTCAATCGTGACATCGGTCGCCTTCGTCTCGGAGTGGCCTGCCATTTTGTTGGTATTGTGTGTGAGTGCGAGCAAGCGAGGATGGAACACGAAAGAAAACAAAGCAAAAAGGCCTTGAGGCAGCGCAAGTGACTTTTTAGCGGGTGTGTGGGTGTTTCAGACAAACCGATTATTAGGTCACACGAAGGAGCATCCGCACAGAGGGGAAACAGGGAACCACACCCGTGTCGGCGTTGCCGGGGTATGCTTGGTGGAAACGCGCGTACCGCAGTGGCGACGAAAAAAAAAAAGACAAAGCACTCAAGTATGAATACTTGCGAAACAGAAGCTCGAGTGTGAGTTGGTGCAGCGCCGAAAGTGCGCGTGCGTGCAGCGGAAGGGTAGCGAAAACCGTGGAAGAAAAAGAGGCTATTGAACAAGAAAAAGGCACCAGTGTACCAAATAGAGCGGAGAAGAGGCGCGAGCAAAGTGATGTGAGCTCATGTGGGTGGAGCAGTGACGACTACTACGTCAGCGTCTACGCGTACGGACGCGGTGTGGGAGGGGAGAGGGGGAGAGGCGAGGAGGCAGGTAAAACGAAGCCGAGGACGGACGTTTCTGTCACGGCTACCAAACTGTGTGCAGCCAGGTAAGCTGACGCTTTCCCGCTACTCGGGTTGGAAGGGTGTTTAGGAAGGAGGCAAACGTAAGAAAGATGTACTGTGCAAACGAAGACAAGAGTGAACTGAGCAAAAAAAAATGCCAACACCATGGCAAATGGAGAGTTTGTGAGAAGGAAAAAAAAAATACGCAGAAATCAAAGTGAAACGGCGTCAGAAGCAAAGATGACCACAACACTGTCATCCCTTTTGCCTGCGCACTTTGCCTCCACCCGAATGAAAAGAGAGAGGGTGTGAAAGGGCGCACAAGCAAGCGGATTGACTACGGTCGTTGGCGCATTTCGCGCAGGTTTTCCAGCACCTGCGCGTACTTGGGAGACAGCTTCTTGTACGCCCACCGCTCGCGAACACGGTTTTGCACGCCAAAGTCCGTCAGTCGCCGCTGCTGGGTGTCTTGCTCTCGGGCCGAAGCCTCCTGCTCAGCGTTCGCCTTTTGTGCCAGTTCGAAGCGTTGCACGACCCAGGACGAGCCCAGGAGCCCACGCGAGGCGGCAAATGCGCGAAGCTCCGGCCAGTTCGGCGTCCCCGCTTCGTACTTTTGAATACTGCGGTCGACCTCAGGTGTGTAGAAGAGGGCAGCAGCGGACAGCGGTGGCTCAAAGTCGGCCACCCCGAGTGAGGCCCACTCGCTATGCTGGCGGGAAAGCAGCAAGTACTGCAAGATGCTCACGTCCTTGTCGCCCGTCTCCCACGAGTCCGAAGGGTGGCGTACGAGCTCTCGCCATCGCGTCAAGAGTGCACAGACAAACTCAGGCTGCGCGCTCTGGTCGTCTTCGTCGTAGACGTGCCGTGAACGGGCACCGTCACTCGGAAGGGAAGCGCGGCGCACCCAGCAGGCCGCCAGAGCCCGGAGCGCACCCACGACGCCGATGCCTGCGACACCCTCCGTGTAGTCGCAACCGAGCAACAGCGCCAGTGCCACCAAGACTCGCTTGTCAAGGCCACAGGCGGTGAGCTCCGTTTGCCTGTACTCCACGACTTGCTTCGAGTTGGAGAAGAACCCACGCAGGACAACGGTGCCGCCGTGGACGACGACGTCACTGTCCTCCGTAAAGACGGCATCGACGACACCGGCCTGACTCAGGTAGGCGCACTGCGCGTCCGCCTCGCTGGGGCTGAGACAGAAAGGGATGCCAAAGCACTCCAGGAGCGTCACAATGTCCAGCAGCTCAAACGGAACAGCCCGGCGCGCTGCCCCGCCGCCTCCGCCAGCGCGGTTCTGCTCCCACCATCTGATGCTTGGTTTACTTGCCTCCTCGTCGTTCGCCGCCGCCGCCGGTGGCTCGGTCTGGGACACGGATTGCATCGGCAGTGGGACGGGCGTGAAGTCTGCGTCTTCATCGTCCTCCTCGGCATCAACGGTGGCTTCCTTGCCGTGTGGCAGCTGAGTGCTGGGGTTCCACAAGTCTGCGTCACGAAGGCGAAAGCGTGCGCCGTCCCAGTCACCGGAGTCGCTGGTCGTGTCACTCTCCGACCACTCTGAGGAGGTGCTCGTCTCTTCCTCCTCTTCTTCCTCTTCCTCCTCTCCGGCTTCGACTTTTTCCCACCCGTCCTCCTGCTGTTGTCGCTGTCGCAGCGGTGCCGTTTTGCCTAGCAGGCGATTGATTTCTTGAAGCGCGGAGTGACCGGCGTCGTTGTCTGGGGAAGGCGAAGAAAGGCCGCGCAGCTTCAACGCTGCGGGCGGGGGATGGTCAGACAGCGAAAAGGTCGGTGTGGGCGAGACAATGGCGACGGAACCTTCGCGCGCGCGGCCAGTGCGGATGCGGGCAGGGGAACGATGAGCCCCCTCGGCCACCATCACCACGCTCTCGCTGTCGCTGCCGCTGAAGACCTGCACGTCCTCAGAGATGTCGTCATCCCCGCTACGGCACGACGTGGTGGGGGTGGTCTCCACTGTGACGACGGACTCATCAGAGATGAACGCCTCCTCGCGCTGCATTGCGGTCTCTTCGATGGCGCGGCGGGGTCCCATGAAGAGCGCCGTTGATGTGAAGCGGAGCGAGTTCTGAAGCACACGCTGCTCACCTGCTGCGCGCTCCTGCAAAACCGCCTCCGCGTCGTCCAGAAACGCGCCCGTCACCGCGCGCGAGACTGCCTCAGGCGCGACGCGGCGCCTGGACCGCCTCCCGTGACGACGTGCGGCGTGGCCGTGCCGCACGCGCTTGCGGAGGACAACAGCCGGCTCGGAAGCGCCTCGTTTGTTCTCGACGGTGCCTGCTTCCGCGCTATCTGGCAGTCCCAGTTTTGCCTCTGCGGCGTCCAGCGGCACTTCGTGTGGCTGTGGTGGCTGTGGTGGTAGTGGTGGTGCCTCAGCCCGCACACCCACTGGATTCTCGACACCCGCGGCGAGCTCGTGTATGTTGAGCACACCCGAGGAGACCTGCCCGTACACAATCTGGCGGGCGCGTCGTTTGAGGGTCGCCAGGGCGAGAGCTTGACGCGCCTTCTGTCGGCGGCGGTGCTCAGTCGTCTTGGACACAGTGGCTGTGCCGTCGAAGACGAACAACGGCTTGATGTCGTAGAAAATAAGTTTCAGAATACGCACAAAAAAGCCTTCCAGTATTTTTTGCTCCGCGTCTTCGCCGGGTGCGCACATGGAGCGAAACTGTGCCATCCAAATGCTCGCATCGATCGCCACGCGCCGACCCCGCCATTCTTCTGGGGTAGTCACTTCACCAAACGAATCCAAAAGCCTCCAGAGGCCGTGGACACCCATCCGCTTCCGCTACGGTGCTGTGTGAGTAGAAATGTATGTGTATGTGCGTTCGTGTGGCTTTGATGCCGATCACTTGCCTGTGTTGGTACGATAAGGAGAGAATTCGCGTGAGGAGACAGGCGTGTGGTGCGGGCAGTGTGCTGGCGCGCACACTGAGAGGGGGTGAGAGGCGGCGCAGCAACGGACCCAGGGGAGGGGGGAGCTCACGGCATTGATGAAGACGTGAAACGTGCCGGACGGGCGTTGACACCGCTGATCTACCTCACGACTGCAAACGTGTACATGCATGTTTGTGTGTTAACTTGTTAAGCGAGAGGAGACGGGTGACTCAAGCGAAACCGTCCCTGGATAAACTTACGATCAAAGCAAAGCTGTTTCTTGTGATTCGTCACTTCCACCTCCACCACGCGCAGATCAATCTCCTCGAATCCTGCGGACTGGAACAGGTGTCGCACCTCCTCGATCGTGAAGAAGTGACTCAGTGTGCCATTTGTGCGCATGTACGTGCGCTCGTGAAGAGCGGTGGTTCCGTCATCCCCGGCTGCCTTTGCCGCCGCACCCAGCACAGACGTTGTCGTCGAACAGGGCAACGGGAGCGGGGCGCCGCGTGTGCCGTGCCGTGTCGCAAACCGCCTTTGCGCCTGGTCCTCTGCCGCGTAGTCGCGAAAGAAAAACACGCCGCCCGGTCGCGTCATGCAGGCTGCAATGCGAGAGAGAACGCGCACATGGTGGATGACCGGAATCGAACAAAGCACGAAGACCATCGACACGAACCGAACAGGGTTGCTCACCGTCACGACGCCGTCCACGGACTGCTTGACGAAGAACGGGCAGTCGGCAACGGCTGTTTCTGTCGGGTCGAGCACGCACACGTGTAGCTTCTCACGCAGCTCGGGTGGCAAGGCGTCCCGCTTCGCTTCCAGGAACTGGATCGCAACCGATGAGATGTCAAAGCCAACCAGCCGCTGCCACGCCGCCAGACCGCCGTACGCCTCAAAGACAGGCAGCATTGCATTCCCCACGCCACAACCAGCCTCCATCCACGAGAAGAGAGCCGAGCTGGTGTCGCCAGGCGCGTTTGATGAGCACGCTGGTGCTTGTCGTTCGTCATCCTCACGCCGCTTCGCCTCCACGATGGCCTCGTTGAGTTCATGAAACTCCCGCAGAATATAGTGCCGGTCCTTATAGCCGTTGACCGTGTTGTTGCGGTAATAGAGATCCCACTGGTGCTTGTGCGGCGCCGTTGCCTGCACCAGCTGGCGACCCGTGTAGGGCCGATAATCCAGCACAAAGGGCGGGCCAGGAGGTGACCGCGCACGCTTCCGTGACGCGGTTTGCGGCGACTCTGTGTTCATGGAGGGAGAGCCTGCTCACAGAGACAAGGGGCTGGATAGGGAAAAGTGGGGTGGGTCGATGGGAACGATGAGTGATGGGAGTGCATCCTGCGGGTGCCGTATGTATGTGTGTGTTGCCAAAGAAGAGGAACAGTGAGAACGGTCAACGCGAGTTGACGCCGCAGCCGCTTCGTGCAGGCTGACACCGTGGCTCTCTCACCTGAGAAATCTGTGTGCATGTGTGAGTGGAAGTGGGAAGCCCTCCTTACGATTGAGGGTTGACGAGGGTCAATTGGTCAAAGATGCATTGTGCCATCCGCAAAGGGATTGTAGACGATCGTGGCGCCAAGAATCTTGAGTTTGTCCTTGTCAACCACGATGTTCTTGTCGTCGACCGGTAGCGCCGCGGTCTCCAACGCGCGCAGCGTGGCCTCACCCAACTGCGGTGTCTCCAGGGTGTCTGACGCGGAGGCCACCGTGTTCGGGTCTGCCGCAGCGCCAAGAACAACCTCGCCAAAGGCGGTATAGAGCCCATCCAGCGCGGGTTGTGCGCTCAGTGTGATGAAGAACTGTGACGCGTTGGTGTCCGGCTTGACACCCTTGTGTGCCATCGACAGCACGCCTCGGCTCGTGTGGTGTGTGACGCCAAACCCCTCATCCTCAAAGTAGCGGCCGTGGCCAATCGCCGTGACAGGAGACATCAGCGGGGTGGCGTCCACCGCAGACGGTGACGACGGCGTCGCTTCACTCGCGGCGTCCCTGGCAAGGCCATACACAGAACTCCCACCCTTGCCGGTGTTGGTGGGGTCACCCGTCTGCAGCAACACGCCCGGCATGTGGCGGTAAAAGTCGCAGCCGTCGTACCGCCCAGCCGCACAAAGAGCTAGGAAGTTGAAGGAGGCCTTGGGGCATTCGCGGTAGCGTAGTCGCACGGGCAGATCCCCGCAACTCGTGTGAAGCACAACGGCCATTCTTGACTACGAAATCAGAAAACAAAACGAGTGAATGCGGGGAGAAAGTGGCGCGTGTCGTCGCATGAGTCAGGAAAACAAAACAAAAGTATTCAGATGAATGATGGAGAGAAACAAGGGGAGGTCGGACAAGAGAATGAATCAGATCAGCGACAGACAAAAGCATGGTGCCACGTGAACGCTGGGGCCTTCGCACCGCTGTTTCACAGGCGCCGTGGTAACGTGGCCTCGCCGCGCTGTCGGTGGAGGAAAAATAAAACGGTCACAAAGAAAAGAAGTTACAGGGGAGAGGGAGACATTGCAGACCGGTCGTGCACGTGAGCAACCGTCATACCACAAAGCCCGTCCTTGTCGTCGCTCAAAATCGAGTCCGTGGTGATGTCTTCCTCTCGAGTATGGTTGTTGTTGTTGCCGGTGTTGGCGTTACTGTGTGAGTGTTTTCGTTGTGAATATGCAAAAGAAAAAGGAAACAGAAATATGTGCAAAAAAAAAAAGAAAAAAAGAGCCCGTGTGACTCACTGAAAACACAGCTAGGTGAACAGAGACGAGTTGAGCACGGTCACCGATACCACACACGCTCACTTGCTTTCCACCTTCGTCAAACCTACCTCATCATCACTACAGTGTGCCTCTCTCCTGCCCCTTCGTTTACAACGCACACACGTGGGCTTACCGGTCTCTTCCTCTTTCCGGTAGCTGTGTGCGGCCGATGTTAAGTCGCGTGAAAGTGAGACGTTGAAGAAAGACGAGAGAGAGCCGCGAGAGCAAACGAAGAAAAAAAGTGAGGAAGACAGTCAAAAAAAAAAAACACCCGGTCGGACGCACCTGCTGAAGAGCCACGCGTGAAGTCAAATGGGCCCAACACACCGGCGCGTGAGCCGGGGTGAGCACACGAAGAGACAGCCCGAAGTGGTGCCTCTCGTCAGAGACGCCGATGCGCGCTTAGACGCGGAGTCGCACGCACGAATTTTTCTTGTTATTCTTATTAGTATTCTTAAGTTTCGGTCAGCTCGAGCTGACTCTGCTCTGCGGCTTCACTTCTTCGCAAACAAACGACGGCAAAAGGGAAAAAATGTGAGAAAAATGCCGAAGTCGCGCATCAGAACACACAAACGAAAAAAGAAAGAAAGAAAAAGGGAGTGAAAAGAAAAGGAGGCCATTGGAAAAGGAAATAACCTTGTGCACGCGAGTGTGGGGTGGGGGAAGTAGACTAGGTATGGTGTCTTTTCCTCGGTTTCCACCGCCGCCAGCGCAGGCCTGGACAAGCAAGAAACCCGGCCAGAGCGAAGGCCGCGCCATCTCAGGCAGACGCGGTCGGCGGGTGCTCCTCCTTCTTCTTTGTCACCTTGCTCTTGAGCTGCGGGTTCTTGGAGAGGTAGTTCTCCACTGCAGCGTGAATGGTTTCCTCGGCAAGCATTGAGCAATGCAGCTTGACGGGTGGCAGCGAGAGTTCTTGCGCGATCTTCTTGTTTGTCAGTTGCAGTGCCTCGGCCACGGTCCTGCCGCGGATAGCCTGGGAAGCGTACGACGACGCGGCGATCGCGCTGCCGCAGCCAAACGCCTTGAATTTGACGTCTTCAATGACCATGGTATCAGGGTTGACCTTCACTTGCATCTGGGTCATGTCGCCACATTCGGGAGCCCCGCGCAGACCGGTGCCAACGTGGGGGTCGGCCTTGTCCAGCTTACCAACGTTGCGCGGATTGTTGTAATGATCCTGCACAAGATCACTGTACAGGGTGCGCGCAGGCGTCCGCACGGCTACCAAACCGAGTGACGTCGCAGAGACAAAAGGACGACTAAAAGCACGCATCGTCTAACGATTTCTGTGAGGTACGTGTTCACGGTGAACGGCGGTGCGTCTGCGAGTGTGTCTAACTCTCCGGAGGACCACAAGCTGAATTGTCTACCGAAGGCGCACACGTGGGACAGGGAGAATGAGTGGGATGGCGGTGAAAACACAGTGTGAAGAAGCAAGCGATCAACAAGGAAAACGGAAGAAGAAGAAGGGAAAAAGAATACAGATGTTGACGCTTTATGGCACACAATGAACGCGGTTGCAACATCACGCAGTAGTCACGAGATAAGGGGAGAGAACAGCCAAAGGGAGGAGGGTGGTGGAATGAGGAAAGCGGGGCAAAGGTGTAGGTGCGCTGAGCGCTGAGCACACGCCCACGCCATATGTGCTTCAAAAGGAAGCAAGGCGTGGGGTAAAGAGTAGCGTAACCTCTTTGGCCAGTCCGGTGCAAGCGCTTTTTACACAAGCGGCGACAGCAGGCTAGACGTGGGTTTTTTCTCAGTGCCTTGGAGTCTTAGATGCCGGTGTTACACGAAAATGGAAGGCAAAGAAAGAGAGAAAGAGAAGAAGGCCAAGCGCCAACGGCAAATGACAGTGGCGCTGATTGTGTGCGCAGTTGCGCGCGGGGGGCTGCCGGCAGGGTGAAAGCTACGCAAAGCAACTACAACAAAAGGAGGCGGCCAACGTGCGTATCAGTTCATTTCCTCAACAAGCCGCCGCTTGGCCGGCGGCTGTGTGGTAGCGCCTCCAGTCGCCTCGTCATCAGAAGACTCTTCGTTTTCGAGGTCTTCTGCAGCCATGAAAACGACCTCGTCGTCTGAGGTAGAGGCGGCGTCGTTGGCGGTTGATCCGTGGTCAGTCGCCAAAGCGGCACCCGCGGTCGACCCTCCCACGGACAAGGCTTGCATCAGCTGAAGCATTGCCTCCGCTTCCTGGAGGCGGCGCTGCTTGAGGGACTCCTGTGTCCGCGAAGTAGGCAGCAGAAGTCCGCCTGTGCAGTCAACCTCCTTGCCGAGATCCTGCTGCGGCTCCAACACACCGGCCACAACGGCTAGTTCCACCACTGGCCCGTGCTCATCGGTGACCTCGGCTGACTCAAGCGGGCGGGCGGGCTGTGTGTTGGCTGTGGCGAGGAATGCCTGTACTCGGTCAGAAACACTTCGCAACGAGTCGCCATCCTCACGAAGTGCGTTTGCGCGCAGAAGGCCGGCCACAGCGCGCGAGGCCTCCGCGTTGCGGCTATCCATTGCCCCGCGAAGTGTGGCAAGATATTTGACCGGCACTCAGCAAAGTAGGGAATTCACGTGGCGCGCGTACGGCTATTGCGCACAAAACAACAAACAAACAAAGTGTGGGCAAAGAGGCAACTGTGAGCGTGGTCAGAGTGAGAGAAGCATAAAAGAGAGAGGGGACGTGTTCCTTGCGTGCGAATGGTACGGACTGGCGTGCGTTCACACGAGCGCGTTGAACAGAGATGAGTTGAAAGCACATCCGATGACATTGTCGCCCGTGCTTGACTTCTCATCTGCAAAAAAAAAAAAGAAAAGAACCATATGTGACATGGCGGAAAGGGGGCCGGAGGAGATAGTGCGCAAGCCGGTCGTTAGTTGGCTCGTCAGCACGCAGCCGTGTTTTCCTTATTTATTTCGCCGGCAGCATTGGTAGTGGTCACTACTTTTTTTTTTTCACTGGAGCGAGGCGAGCTCATTTGACCAAAAAGAGTCAGTAGGGGAACCAATAAAAAAAAATCGTTAGGGAATAAATAGTGTGACACCGGGACGGAAGGTGTCTCGAGAGCGATATAGAGAGTCGCGGCGTAACGCACGCGCGGAAAGGCGTTGCGTTGTTGCCATGTGAACTGCGATCGTTGGTACGGTAGATAAATTGGCGCGGGTGCCTTTTCTCACGCAGAGGCTTCCTTCTTGAGAGACTTCATGTCAATGACAAAACGGTACTTGACGTCATTCTTGAGCATCCGCTCGTACGCCTCGTTGATGTAGTCAATGTTAATCATCTCCACGTCGGACGTGATGTTGTGCTTGCCACAGAAGTCGAGCACCTCTTGCGTCTCGGCAATGCCACCAATGTTCGAGCCGGTCAGGATGCGGCGTCCGCGCACAAAGGTGGCGGAGGACACCGGGGGATTGGGCTCATCAGGGAGACCCACCAAGACATGCGCGCCGTCAAGACCGAGTGTCTCCATGTACGGCTCCACATCGTGGGGCTTGCCGACGGTGTCGATGATGATGTCGAGAGTCATGGCAATCTTCGCCATCTCTTCCTTGTGGTTGGACAAGATGACGTGGTGGGCTCCAAGGCGTTTGGCGTCCTCGACCTTGCCGGGCGATGTCGTGAAGACGGTCACCTCCGCACCCATAGCGTGCGCCAGCTTCACCGCCATGTGACCAAGACCACCAATGCCAACGACACCCACCTTGGAGCCCTTGCCGCAGTGGTAGTGGCGCAGCGGGGAGTACGTGGTGATGCCGGCGCACAGAAGCGGTGCGGTGGCCTTGAGATCAAGGTTTTCGGGCACACGCAGCACCATGGCCTCTGATACCACAATGTGGTCAGAGTAACCGCCTTGGGTGATGGAACCGTCGGGCAGCACAGAGCCGTACGTGCCGACGCGCTTCACGCGGCAGAACTGCTCCAGGTCGCGCTTGCAGGCGGCGCAGTTGTGGCAGGCATCCACAAGGCAACCGACACCGACCGTGTCGCCCACCTTGAACTTGGTGACCTTGGGGCCAACCGCGGAGACCTTACCGACGATCTCGTGGCCAGGGATGATGGGGTAGCGCGTGCCGCCCCACTCGTTGCGCGCGACGTGGAGGTCGCTGTGGCACACACCGCAGAAAAGAATGTCGATAGAGACGTCGTCCTCCGCGGGATCACGGCGCTCAAATCGCATGAACGCCAAGGGGCTCGTCGCCGAGGGCGTACCGTATCCACAGGCGGGAGAAGGCATATCCTCTTCTTTATGATTGATGGACAAAGTGCTGGGAAGGGAAAAGAGACAGTAGACAAGATGTGTCAAGATCAATGAAGGCTGATTGCCGGGGGGAAACAGCAGTTGATCAACGGCAAAGACAAAAGGGAGAACGCACACACCGCGAGAACAGGAGGAAGCGAAGGGGGGGGAAGGTGTGTGAGTCGAGAAGAAAGTCGGTGTTTCCGACAACCCATACCAGGTTGTCGAAAGGTCACTGACAAATATCGGGTGGGAAGGCGCAAAGAGGCGGCGCACGACACTCGCGCGCGGCACCATCAAGGAGACAACAGTCCACAGGAACGAGGAGACGTACCGGTGCGCGCACAGCTCGCCGGAGAAGTGAATCCCGATTATCGTTTTTTCGTGGTGCAGAGGAAATCAAGTTGTAAAAATGGAAGGTAATGATAGAAAAGGTCTAGTGTTGTGGGGAGGGGGGGGAAACAACAAATGGATGGCATGTGGAAGACATCAGCACTTCCTGATGGCACACACACACACACACACAGCGGTCGATGCCAGAGGAAAGCGGAACTAGTCGCCTGGGCCGTTGTCACGGCCGTCACCTGTGTGTGTGTACGTGCATCATCGGATGCCTTCGGCTAGAACCGCCTCGAACGCCGCCACGACGTTGGTCGCCTCTTCTTGCGACTTGCTCTCAAATAGAAAGGCATGTTTGGTTGACGTGATGCAGACAACGCACCCCTTGTCGACGAACCGATTCGACTCCGCTGGGTCGTCCAAGATCATCGGCTCGTCGCAGCCACGCCGCACACGGAGAACAGACCGCAAAGAGATGGCGGTGCATGTCTTGCCGAAAAACCGCAAGGCGCGCTCGAGGGAACGCACCGCGACTACAGGATGTTCACGTGGCGCACGGCTCGCTGAGCGGCCGCGAGTGGGTTTGCCGATCCCGGCCTCGCTGATGGCCGATTCGAAGCGCTGCGCGGGGACGGCGACCAAGTGTTGCTGATCAACGGTCAGAAACACGTAGTGCAGCGAAGGCGGCCGTCCTGAATCGGCCTGTGCGTCATACTTTAAAAACAACCGTGGGCAGCACAGGAAGGCCACATTTTCATCTTCGATGTCCAGCTGCTTGTCGCGCCGTCGCGAGGAGCTGCGGGCGCTATGACGGCTCCGCGAGCCGCGGTTTTTTGCGTGGCGACTGGAGCGGTAATAGTACTCATCGTCATCGTCATCATCGTCGTCAGATTCGCTGTAGCGGTCGGCGTCATCCGCGTGCCGCCGATGCGTGTGCCGACTTGTACGCCTCTTCCCCCCGTCACCGTGGGTGTGGCGGCTACCTTCACGTGGCCGGTCGGTCACCGCCAGTGCCCCTCGCCACGGAAAAGGTGAGCGTTTCCGGTGTGGAGCTGCGAAAGGGACGAGAGCGGTGAAGCGTGAAGGACTTCGTGATGATGTCCAGCGTGTCGGAGACGCTGCCAGTGCGGAGGCACGGTCATGGGTCGGCGAGAGTGCATACCGCGTGCGAGCGGACGGAAGCGCGTAGTGGATGACAGGAGCCAAGGAGGCGCGGCGTCCTGGAGAAGAGAAGGCAGATGTACCAACTTGGGTGGTTGTGATGGGGCCCACAATAGCTGCAGGGCCCCCGCCAACGGCATCGGCGTCGTCGGCCGCGATGGCCACAATTGCAGGGACAGCGGGCCCCGGCTGAACCGGTCCCCACCGCCACCGCGAGAGCGGTAGAGGCACGCGTGAGCCATCCTCTGTGTGCAAGGGGGCTTCGTTGCTGTGGCCGTTGGTGCGATCCGGTGACGGCGCCAGCGCATCGGTGCGTGTTGGTGAGGAAGACAGTCGCGACGTGCTCGCCCGATGGCACGGTGCGGTCTTTCGTCTGTCGTCCCCTTCGTCCTCGCCTTCAACGAAGCGTCGTGGTGACGCGGACTGCCTTCGCCCGGTGCTACGTCGCGCGCCGCGACTGCGCGGCCGATCGTTGGCGGACAGCGGCGACTTGTCCGTGTCACCACCACCACTGCGCAAGTCTAAATTCGTTGGCGCAACCAGCTCATCTATCGCTGGCGCCAGAACCTCGTGGGAGGGGTACACACCGCCGTGAACAACGTCACTGAGAAGCGGCTTCGGGTTTGGCTGCCACCGACGCCCACGATCAGGGTAAGGTGCCTTCTCGAGGTCGGCGTGGTCCCACTCATCACACATCTGTGCACGATACGCTGTTGGGTGGTCCGTCCCGCCGTCGCCGTCGTTCGCACGGTCGCTCACGTTTAGCCACAGACAAGATTGCGACTCACCGCGCACGCCCGTCATCCGCTCGGCCTCATCTTGCGCATCGGTAAAACGGACTGAGGCACAGCGGTTCGGCACCGATGGTGGTGGAGGGGCGTATTGGTGTGCCTCAGAGTAGCTGTGCGGCGGACGCGTTGGCGGGTGTGCCGACGGGACGCTGATATTGTGTTGTTGTTGTTGTTCAACGGCATCGCAGAGGGCGTCAAGCCACATCTGCGCCTCCTCCTCGGTGGCAGCCGTCAGTACCACGTACTCGTTCTGCGGTGCTGGCAAGCCGCTTGAGGGAGCAGTTTCAATTGCCAGACTGTGACGGTTCAGACGCCGAACCTCGCCCATGCTCGCCACCAGAAGGTAAACAACTGGGCTCGCGGTGGCTGCACGTGGCGCACGTGTGGGCTCGTATCCCACCAGTACGCTCGAGCTCAACTCGCACTGTAGGAGGTCATACTGGTGTCGAGGTATCGCGGGTCGGCGGCCGTGCTGCGCGCGGGGAATGATCTTCCAGCTCAGCGTACCTGAGCACGAAGCTGGCATCTGTGAACTTTTGTGAGTTTGGCTGGTTCGCAGATGACGTAGAACGTACCCTCGCACTAGGGCACGGAATGAAAGAGAACGAGAGGGTTGTGAAAAGGGGGGAAAGGGGGAAAGAAAGAGGAGAAGAAAACGAGTGAATAAAGTTCGTGCGACAGCGTAACAAATGGAATCGGTGCTTGAGGCACGGCAAGAGGAGAACCGAGCCATGGCTCACTCTCCACCCCCGTCCCGCTTCTCTGCCCATGCGTCACATGCGCAGTCGGCTAGGTGTAGGGTTGTACCTAGGCAGATGGGTGATGCCACCGAAAAGAGAGAGAGAGGATATGGAGAAATCGCTGGTCGCTGTCGGCAACGGGTATGGCATTTGCCTTTTTTGGATGGTGTCCGCTCCAACAGCAAAAAAAAATGGGGAACAGGCAACGTGACGAGAGTCCTGCTACTCCGCTGAGCTTCATTGCGGCTTCAGAGATACGACACGCCGTCGACCGTCGCGCTGCTCATCCTCGGCCACGAACGTCACTGCACGCCCGACGCTGAGAGGTGTTTGCGCGAGAAGACGCGCGCCGATGCGAACGCGTTGCTCGGGTTCGGTCGTCCCGGATGGCTGAATAAACGCGTAGTGCGGTCGCACCATGCAGACGATACCGCTTTCCTCTTTTTCCCGCCGGAGGTGCGCGTGTGGCGTAAGAGACCCGCCCCCATCGTGTGCTCGCACGACTGTCGCTGGCGCGGTGTCTTCGCCCTCGGCGTCGCGTGGGTAGCACAGTGGGCAGCGCATCTCGAGGTACACCAACCCGCAGCTGGTGCACTTGGTCGGCAAAAAAGGAATGTGGTTGCGCTGTGCGGCCGCCGCAACAACCGCCGCCTCGTCGGCCCCTGCTGCCTCCTCGGCGAGTGTGGTCGGGGACACTGCCGCGGACGGCCGCCCTTGCCCGCAGTGGATACAGTACGTCTCGAACGATACGTTGGCCCGTGCGCACCGCGCGCACTGCCAGCACTCCGCGATGAGCATCGCTTGCACGACCGGCCTCAGTGACAAGCAGTGCCGACACAGGTACCGGCCCACGTCCGTATTCCGGTGTGCCATGCCGCACTCTTCGCAGTGCCAGACGGTGGGTGTCGGGTCAAGAGCGCGCTCATAAGGGCACAGCTCGGGCGGGTGCTGTCCTAGACACTCATGGCACACCTCTTCGGCCGCGAAGTGCGTGGAAAACGGCACCCCGCACCGTCGATCCATCATTTCAAGCAACTGCTTCACCAGTGCCACACAGCGACGGGCGTGAGTGTCAGTACGTATGAACGGCCCCAGAGCGGCTGCCAGTTGACTGAGATTTGTTGCGGCCTCCACGCGGACGGAAGCGAGCTCAGCCACGGGCAGTGCGTCAAGGGAAGGCGCGTGCGCACACGTCGTCGGCGACTCGCCACTCGGCGACATCCACTCGCTGCGCAGTTCTACCAGCGTCTCTTCCAGCAATCTGTGCCGCTCCAACGAGGCGGCGACGGCCTGGGAGCTCGTCTCCTGGAAGCAAGTCCCCGGTGACGACGCCAGCGGTGCGGGAGAGGAGCGTGTCGCGAGTGCCAGTAGAGTCGAAACGGTGGACAGAATCGCCGGCGCCGCCCATGCAACCGACGTTTGTGGGCGAACAAACGCAGCGCAGCCCGTGCACACCGCGCCGGTGTAAGCAGCGGGAAGGACGCTGCGGCAGTGCGGGCAGCAGCGGTCGCGTGACGTGAGAGTGTGCGCATCGTCAGCCAACAGCGCCGCACCGCACTCACAGCAGCACTGTTGTTGTCGTTGGTGTGATGACAGACCCTCCACGACGTCCACTGCCGTCTCAGTCGGATTCATGTGAAGGCACTGTGGGCAAACGAGAAAGTGGCGTGGTGCATCGCCCACAGTGCTCACAGTGTTGGGGGTTGTGCTTACGTCTGTCACCGACTCCGGCGTACTCGTTGAAGAACCTGCCGTGCGGTGTGGACTGCGTACGAGAGATGTCTCTGCCGCACCGCACGCAGGGCAATGCGTCGCGAAAACATTGCTCACACCGGCGCCACAATCCAGACAGCAACGGGAGGCACCTCCAAGTTGGGTGACGGTGCCTTCCACGAACGCCGGTAGGTACTCGACCTGTGGGCAGTCCGGGCAAGAGCGCTCTAGAGAGCTTCGGCGCTGCTGGCAACCAGGACAGCGCCACACCGTCGAGTGCGACGCGGCGTAGGGCGTGGCAAACTGCCCACAGCCCACGCAGCACCCCACCAGTCTGGCGTACGGTGCGACAGAGGCGGACCCACCACACGTGCAGCCATCACCGAGCGGTGGTGACTCGGGCCCCACACCACTCGCCATTGCCCGGAGGGATGCACTGGCGACCGGCCCCGTTGGCTTGCGGCACCGTAAGCACAAGGTTGTTTGTCGTGCTGGGTTGGCGCACTCGCACGCTGAGCACCTCCACGCGACGCGACTGATGGCGGTGTATGTGTTGCTCTCTTGCAGCGCCGCACCGCAGCGGCGACAGAGGCACACGCGTTCGTCTTGTCCGTGCCCACAGCGCGCACAGACGACAAAGCCGTAGCGCAGGCTCGAGCAGAGGCAGTAGTTGAAGCGGTCACTATTGAGGCGACCGCAAGAGGAGCACTTCCATAGCTTGTATGGTGTGTCCAGCTGGCTCGCACGCAGCCACACCGTGTCGCCGCGAACACGCCACACCGCAGCGAGGTGATCGTGTGCGTCGCGATCGCCCAAATCCCGGGCATAGCACAGAGCGTAGTATTGCAGAAACGGCATGCCAGCAGTCGAGGCGTCGACCCGCTGGAAGAGGACGCGCGTGCTGAGGGCATCCGACTGCGAGAGACACCACACAATGGCCGTGGTCAGCGGGACCGCCATGAACTCCAGCTGCAAGGCTACCTCAATGAGACCAAAGAGGATATCCGTGTTCAATTCATCCCCGACGTAACGCAGGACTGCGCGTAGAGTGGGTAACACCTGCTCCAGCACCTGGCGCGGAGGCACCGTCTCTAGACTTCCGAGACGGCGCGGCAGGTCCGCGATGCGTGCGCAGAGTCCAGCGAGAATATCTTCGATGAGCTGTCCGATAATCATGCTGGCGTTGTGAAAGCTCACGACTGCCGTGTAAAATGCGCTCACCTCTTCCGCTGCTCCTTGCAACCCAATAAAACGCGCCACCGCGCTCAGTGTCTGCAGCACGGTCGGAGACACCGCCACCCAGCCTTCTGGGCGACTTTCGCCGAGCCGCGCCATCGCCTGCACGGCGCCACGCACATTGTTCAGGTGCACGCGCGCCATGACGGACTGTGGTGTCTCCCGCAGTGCCGGCAGACGGCTGTACAGCTCGGCCACCTCTGCCGACCGACCCGCTGCGACGAGCGCGGGCACACAGTATATGAGGCCTTCTTGGGTCGCCTCGAGGTGGTCGTTGTCGGCGGCCGCGATCAGCTGCCGCACGGCACGAAGTATGACCGCGACCTCCGCCTCACTGAGCAGTACCTGACCACGACTTGGCACGGCCGTGGACAGTGCCCAGCCACAGCTCGCTAAGAACTTGTTCGTGACGGCCACAGTGCACAGCTGCCGCTCTTCCAGATAGGCGTACAGCTGAGTCAACAAAGTGCACGGCGCTCCTTTGAGTGCGGTCATCGCCAGCACCGCGAGCTCCTCCAGCAGTGCGTTATCGTCCCTCTCGCCCCCTTCTGCGATGTAATGTCTCGTTGGGAAAGGCACAGTGCGCCGGACGGTATCGTGCACATCACTGAGCGTTGTCGCGGACAGCGTCTGCCCTGCACCGCGTTTAGCACGAACAGCGTGAGCGAGACTTTGCAGACACGCCTTGACAAGACGCAGCGGGACCGCTGGGTGCCAACGACAGACCTGCGCACTCAACGTGCACGCAGGTGGTGGTGAAAAGAACGTGTTGATGACGGATGAAGGTCTGACCGTTACGCTGGCGCTCACGGCGCGTGGGGTGGCTGCTGTTGCCGTTGTCAACCACATTGACCCGACAAGCAGTGGCACCGTGGAAGGCCCAGCACTCCGAAGAAGCGGCGCAAACGCGTTCATCAGGGCGTCATCAATGGTGCTGCCGCCGTGTGACGCCTCGTGGGACGCTGGCCAGCTCGCCTCTGTGAGAATGCTCGAGAAGAGTGCCGTGGCTAACGCCCTCGTTCGTTCTCGGTCGTCCTCTGTTTCGCCCTCTGTGCGCGTGCGCTTCACGAGTTCATAGAGTTGCTGTTGAGTTGTTGCACTGGTGCTCGCCCGTGGTTGGGCAACACGGTGCACAGGGACACCACGTGGCAGCGTCTGTAGAAGGTCCTGCGCGTTGCAGTCCAACACAGTCGCCGCCGCACCCTCGGGCGGAGGGCGGCTCACATGAGGGGCATGGGTGAGGGGGCACACGCGTTGGCGCGCACCAGGACAGTCGGAGAGACAGGTGAAGCAGCGAGAGTTCCTATAGACAGGACACCGCGAATGTGCTGCATCGCCAATCAACGCGGTGTGCTGAGATGAGTAAAGATGAAATCGTCTAGAAACACGACTGCGAAATGACATTCACGCGCGGCCATGAAAAGCTAAAAGAATAAAAAAAGGAGGAGAAGTACCGCCAGGAATACAACAAAGACAAGGTGATGGGGGTGGAGGCGGCCGTGGTCCACGCGCACCTTGGCACCATTGACAGTATCGCGGGGCAAGAGAGAAAGAAGCAACAAAAAAAAAGAGGTAGCGAAGGTCAATGAGGTAGACAACATGCGAAGGCCCTCGCAGGCAAGCGTTCGCCTCACATTGCGCGACATCAGCCGGCCCTCTGTCTACAAAAGGTAATCGATGTGCACGCCTGGAGCTACTGAGATAGAGCACGGCAGACCAGCACACGTCTCTCACATTGCAGAGACTGGGCTGGGGTAGTCGCCTCTTTCAGCAGGTGTCGCAGCCAGTGCGGCCCTGAAACACACCTCGGTGGTCGACGTGATGGTACGAAAAAGGCAATCGGATCCTCTTCGTTTTGGTTGCTTTCGGCGATTTCGTTTTTGTGGAAGGGGAGTGGGTGTGTTCGTGTTCACGGCCAATAGAGAGAGAGGGGGGACGAGCCACTCTGGCAGTGAGTGAGTGAGAAACGGTGTGGGGGCTGAGGAACACGCTGCTAGCTACGCAAAAACGAACAATTCGTCTCCCACGCAGAGACGGGCAAGTTGAAGCGAACAGAAACGGTACGGACTCGGGGAAAAACGAGGACCCACTGCCTGAGTCGTGGCGTGTGCCGTGCCGTCGAGGCAACGACGCCAAAGGGCGTGAGGTGCCACATTTTGTGAGAACGGAGGAAGGGAGTGGCTGACTTGCCCCTTGGGCGTGTTTGACTAGGCAGTGGCCTGAGGACGCTTGTCCTCCGGGAGTGGAAAGCCGGGCACCATGTCGTGCACAATCTCGTCCGGAATCAGCTTGTGGCCGTAGGCGCTCGTCATGGTGCCCTTCTCCCAGTTGGTCGGGGAAAACTCAGCGCGCATGAGGGAACGGTTCGGCTGCTTCCACATCATTGGGTTCTGAGGGTCCTTTTCATCCCACCCGCTAAGCCGCTGCGACGCCGCCATAGACCAGTAGAAGGTCGGCATGTAGTACGGTATACCAAGGTACATGACGCTAGGAAAGAACTTCTTGTCCTCCGCTGTGTAATCCTTCGTCATCTCCATGAACTTGCTCTTGAGAAGCTGCATACGATACGTCTCGTACGACCGGCACACCATCCACGCTTCCTCGAACTCGTGACAGTTCACCGTTCCCCACGTGACGGGCTTCAGGTTCTTGAGGCATCGGTGAAAGGGGATCCACCGGTGCACGCACTGGTCGCGGAAGACAATGGGCACCTGCTGCAGTTCCATCGTGTCGCGGGAGACGGACATGGGGCGACGTTGGTGACCACGATCTGCGCCGTAGGGGTCTAGCTTGTTCCACAGAAGGGGGTTATCGTACGGGCCTAGGTTGATGGGTGGGTGCTCGCCAGGTGCGGCGGAGGCAAGGTCTTTCAGGTACTCAGTCATCGTGAGGTGACTTCGGAGGGTGCTATGAACTAACTACGAACTAACTACAAACGAACTAGGGACTAGGCTGGGGGGCGTGGCTCGACCGCACAGAAACACGCCGCAAAACAAAGCAACGGTCAAAAGCCGAGAGAGAGAAAGTGCGGCAGCACGTGGACGCGGACTCAGACGTGTCACCTGTCTGGAATGCACCTCGGGTGGTAGCGAGGAACAGAGAAAGAGAGAGAGAGAGGAGAGAGGAATAGAAAAAGAGGACAAGTGGCAGCGTGATGAAGCAACTGGTCAAGCCGGTGAAGCAGTCTGCGGTTGCGTTGGCAGCGCACCGCGTGCACGTTTTCGGAGGATGCCTCTTTGCTGGTGCAGCACAAGAGTGAGAGAGCGGTAAAACAAACAAAAAAAGAGTCCGTGCGAATTCCACCTCTGTGGATATTTTTTCTCACCGAGTAGTCGCTGCGCATACATTTTTTTCTTTGATTGATGAAGTGCACGTGAGTGTTACGGCCCGTGGCTCACCATCAACCTTCACCTCTGAACGACTTCGACGATCGAAATCATCCAGATGGGAGGCGAGCACGGCGCGACAGAAGTATACGAATCTGAAGGCACGCATGTACGTACTTTGGCAGCCCAGACAGATCCAGCTTTTTCTCGCTTCGCCTTTTCTGGCGAAGAATGCGAAAGCAAAAAGAAAGAAAGAAACAGTAGAAAAAAGAAAAGGAAGTGTTGATAGCGCTTGTTTTAATGCAGTGTGGCCCATCGACGCGCCTTTCTCTTGGTCAACCGTGTGGTGTCGGTGAACGGCGCCCATCAGATGAACGAGGTGTGAACGCGCAAAGAGGGCCAGACCGCCGCAACAGCGTGTGGAGAGAGAAAGTAAGAGAAGAAAAAAAAACGTTTTCAAAGGAAAAGAAAAGAAAAAAAAAGTGTGTGGTAAAGGAGTGTTTAACACCGTTTGTGTTGGGGGAGAGACGCACGGAAGGAAAGGAGAAAAGGAAAAAAAAGATGGAAAAGAAGAGGCCTAACAACAACGTGTGAGTAGATGTGCTTTTGATAGACTTTTGATGTCCTCCTCATGAAGGGCGAGAGGTGTGTTTTGTGCGACGTTGTTTTTCGTTGTTTCAACAGTCACACCATCTATTCCGAACGATGTTGTCCCTTCTTGATGCTGCTGCCGCCGCACGCCACAAACAAGGAGAACGAGGCCTCCTGTTTTCTTCTTTTTTTTTTTGTTGCTTGCTCTCAAGGGGCGTCCCATCCGCTTGGTGGCAATGGTAAACATGACTACAGCTTGTTGCTCGCGTTCCACAGAGACGCGACGAACGCACCGTCGCACAGCTCAACCGGGTAGGCCTCAGGCGTCAGGTTGAACTTCTCACGGAAGCCGCGCTGCACGTTGGCCACCACGCGGTCCACGGCAGACTTGCGCAGAAGCAGGAGAATGCAGCCACCGAAGCCACCGCCCATGAGACGACCGCCAGCGACGCCCTCCTCGCGGTTGATGGCTTCCTGGATGAAGTTCAGCTCGGGGGTGGAGATGCGGAGAATGTCGCGCTGACCCTCGTGCGTCGCGTTCAGGAGCTCACCGGCGCGCTTGTAACGGGCCTCCTGGCTCAGCGGGCAGTTGGGCTTGGACAGGTTGATGAACTCAATCGTGCGCAGCTGCTCGGCAACGTTGAACGTACCACGCTCGTACTGGCTCTTCGTCATGGCCGACTTGCACTCCGCCACATACTGGACTGGATCGCCCGTGGTGAACTTGGTCGGGTTGCGCGCAATGTGGCAGAACTTGAAGGGCTTGCCTCCCAGCTTCACCTTGCTGACAGCGGCCTCGGCGCCTTCGATGTCGGCACGAATGGCGTTGTAGCCAGCACCGTGGTCGGCGGCGGTGAGCTCGTGCTTGACCATCGAGTTGATGAGCAGGAAGCAGGCGTCGGGGCCGGTGATGTTGCCGATTTCGTGGTTGTCGAAGGTGAGGGTGTCGCAGTCGAGGGCCATGAACTTGCCCGCCGTGGCGTGGACGCAGGAGAACTGGTCCATGATGCCCACGTTGACGCCGCAGTACTTGGTCTCAATGAGGAGAGCCTGCTTGGTCAGCGTGATCTTCTCGTCGCGGGTGCCGGACGGCAGGATGGGGAAGTTGTTGCCGCTCATGGGCTGCTTGGCGTACGAGGACTGGCCCACGCACTTGAAGGCGTTGAGCAGCGCCACGTCGTACGACGCTGAAGCGCTCATGCCGGAGCCCATCGGCAGGGAGCCGTGGGACAGCAGGCACATGCCCTGGTACGCAGGGTCTTCAAGGGTCTTGCCCAGGTGGTTGAGCATGATGATGGCGGCGCCGCGGGCGAACGTGGACCAATCCTTGCTGCCCTTGCCGTCGCGCAGGTTGTCGAGCTCAGCGTACTGGCCCATCGTGGTGCCGAAGCGCAGCTTGTTGTCGCTGTACTTCTTGACACGACCCACGAGAATGTGGCAACCCTCGCGGAGACCACCAGGGCACACGTAGCCTCCCATGTAGTCGGTGTGCTCACCGTAGAAGTTGACACGGCCAGGGGCGAACGTGAACAGCTGCCACTCCACTTCGTGCTCAGCAACTTTGAAGACCTCAAGGAACTTGGGCTTCATGAGGGCGAGCGTCTCGCGGATGCGGGAGTCAGGGTACGACGTGGGCATGGTGACGGGTGGGGGATGGGGAAAACGGTTGTTGTTTTGTTAAGAAGTTTGTTGTTTACACTGGTTTATTCTTGACGAAGTTGATACACACAGGGAACTGTGAGCGGAGCAATTAGAGGCACACACACACACACACACACAGTAAAGTACGTTGTCGTAGGTCGGTGCGGGAGAGAGAGAGAGAGAGGGGGGTTTATGAGGAAACGCGTCGATGTAGAGTGCAGTGACTGGCAGTCAGGGACGTGTTCGATGTAAAGGTGACTCTAGCAAAAAGAGGGAGAGAGGAGGTGCACGAGGTCTGCGGAAGCACCACCACTGATGTGCGCAATCTGCCCAAACATGCCGCTCATTAAAAAATTTGGTTGATTCTTTTTTCTGCCCTTCTCTCTTTCAACGGGTCAGGTGCCTGGCGCCTGGCGCGCGAATGTGCGCTCTCTGTCGGTTCTTTCACTGGCTCACGGCGGTGCGTGTGCTGCCGTCAAGTAAGCTCCAACGAAAGAAAACAGGCGCGACATGACGAAAAACAAACCTCAAGGCGGCGACACGACGAGGCTCCGCCAACAGGCATATTCGTGGGCTTCAGGCGAAAAGTGCACAGCTAGTCCACACAGTACCTGCAAAAAGAAGAAAAAATCAAGCTGCTTTTTTTTTTTTTAAAGAGTGCAGCCTCGACTACATTGGAGTGGAGACTCAAAAGTAGAGGAACACTTCCACAGCAATAAGACTTTTGAGAAAAACAACAAAAAACGAAAAATGGAAAAGGAAAGAAGAAAAGGGGGCAAGCCAAAACAAGAACAAAATTTAATGCGTTTTCGAAGTGAATAGGGGATAAGATTTGGTGAATGAAAGGGCAACCAGGCGATCGCACAAGGCATCCTAGCACACCTGTCGGTTACAGCTTGCTAGTGGAAGGAAGGTGCTTCTGGATCGTGCTGCGAAGAGTCTCCACGCTCTTGCGACGATCAGCAGACTTGAAAACAGCCTGGCCAGGTACCACCACGTTGGCACCGGCGGCCGCGACAGTTTCAATGGTGCCGAGGTTGATGGCGCCGTCCACCTGGATGTTCAGGTGCGGGTACCGCTGGCGAAGCGCGCGAACCTTCGTGACGGGGCCAGGCATGAATTTCTGGCCTGCAAAGCCGGGCACCACTGTCATGATGAGCACCATGTCGACCTCGCCGGCATCGATCAGCGGGTATAGCACCTCAACGGGCGTGGCGGGCTTGATGCTGATGCCAGCCTGCATGCCCGCGGCACGAATCTTGCGCAGGATCGCCACGCAGTCCTTGGTCGCCTCGTAGTGGAACGTGAAGCCTGACGCACCGGCCTTGGCGAACACATCCACCCACTGCGCAGGCTCTGTCACCATCAGATGGCAGTCGAGAAAGGCATGCTTCATATGCTTGCGCAGAGCCGCCACCGTGTCCGGGCAGAAGCTCATGTTAGGTGCGAAGTGGCCGTCAATGACATCCACGTGGAGCCACTCGACGCTGCCGCCTTCAGGGGAAAGCACGTGGAGGGAATCCTGCAGAAGCTGCGTCTGATCCGCCACCATGAGAGAAGGAGACACCACGGGCAAAAGCGGGCGTGTCTTGTCACGCCCGTTCATGAAGGTGGCCTTGTTCTGGTGGTCAAAAAGCATATTTTCCTTCTTCTTTTTTTCCTTTGTTTGCTGTTGGCTACACGGGGGGGGGGGGGACTCGGGGGAGAGGAAAGGAACAGCAAGTTCGATGGGTAGGTGTCACAGCAGGCACATTTTTTGTTATTGTTGTTGTGTGTGCATGACGGGAGGAAAAGAAAAGACGGTGGAAAGAGATAGACAGGAAAGAGGAACACATAGTTCAACAAGCTGTGGGGCCACTGAGCTGCCTTCCTCTGCTCGCCGTCCATGGCGTGCCCACGCACAGTAACGACGTCCCCTATAAGCGAGTGGGAACCTCACACTCGCTCACAGACAACGCTGTCACATTGGGACCGTTATTTTGATGTGCGTTTGGCTGATGCCGGTTTGGCGTTGGCGTTCCTTTTTCGGTTGTGCAACTAGTCTCACTGGTCAACGCAGCCAGCGTAGCCACACAGTGGCACACAAGAAATGTAAAAAAAGTTTTTACGTTTTTTGTTGTTGTTTGTTTTAATCATTGCGTCACTCATCGTTCGTTCTCCGTCACCGGCGGACGGCAACTGTTGCTCGCACTGGCTGAACACCGTTGATACGCTCTTTCTCGCTGGCACATTGTTGACAAAGGAACATCCCACAGGAGCTGAACAGACACGACCACTCTTTTCTTCTTCTTCTTCCCGCCCATCGTCAAGGCACCTGAACGCTTCCACCGCTGCGCCGACACGGTGCACGACAGAAAAGAAAAAAGAAGTAAAAGAAAACAAGGGGGTCGGGGCGGTAAAAATGGAGCTGGGGGGGGGCATTCCACCTCTGTCAGTCTATGGAAAAAATCGCTCAACAAATAAACAAACAAACAAAGGAGAAAGAAAGAAAAACAAAGGCAAAGCACATCGGGGTGCGTGCCTGAGTGGCTTTGTATCAACAGTTCTGTATCCACAAGAACAGCAGAACCAAAGGACAAGGCTAGGAGGGCGAGAGTGGGCCCAGCGAAGCTGAGTACTGAACAATCTGGAGACGATAGAACGAAATGGTAGTAAAAAAAAAAGCTAGACACTCTTT
Organism: Wallacemonas sp. TrypX; assembly: GCA_030849625.1. Classification (NCBI taxonomy): domain Eukaryota; phylum Euglenozoa; class Kinetoplastea; order Trypanosomatida; family Trypanosomatidae; genus Wallacemonas; species Wallacemonas sp. TrypX. The sequence goes on from JASANP010001074.1 coordinate 44,047, forward strand.
TGATTTTTTGGTCTTTTAGTGCAAGAGTACAGTCAGGCTCAAAAACAAACCAACAAGCTCAAGAGAGGCGGTTATCTATCGTGGAGTCGATCAAACAGGGCACCTCATTTATCAAATCACATTCGCGCGCGCACGCGCGCACTCGCCCTCATTCAGGCAATCAGCATCGCCGCGTGTGTCCTTCTTTTGTTTTTTTGAGTGTTTTTCCTTCTTCTCTGATGTTGCTCTTTTTAAAAGCTGACACTCGTGTGGACCACTCTTTGCGCATATTAGGTGTCACCGCAGCGACTGAGGCGACTACTCGCACCTCCTGCGTCATCCCCCACTCTCTCGCTCACGGGCTCAACGCTTTACAGCAGACTGTTCTTGAAGGCAGGGATGCTGGCAATGATGCCGAGCACACCCTGGGGGGAGGTGGGCAGCACAAACACGGGCGGAGCAAACGACGTGATGATGTCGACCACGGAGCCAGACTTGATGGCGGCGGACATGTTGCCAGGGCCAGCCGGGAGAGAGGCCTTGAGCAGCGTGTAGGCGAACATGGTCTGAAGCACGCCATCCATGAAGCTGTTCCAGTTCATCTTGTTCTTGCGGACCTTGGCGGCATCCTGGCCGTCCTTGGCCTCATCGAACTTGGTCTCCTGGATCACAATGTAGTTGTGGATGGTGCGAAGCAAGTTCGAGTAGAAGACGCACACAAAGCGCACGCGGTTCAGCTTGTTGGCAAGATCCATGGATGACGTCATCTTGTGCTTGGCGAACAGGCGCAGCTCCTCGGAGAAGAGGAAGACGGTGAAGAAGGCGGTGTAGGCAATCTTCAGAATACCGGCGAGGGGCGTGACGCTGGCCTTGAGTGACGCCTTCCAGTTCAGGGGGTTCAGGATGGGCAGCACGACAAACCACTGAGAGAAGCGGGTAATGCAACGGTACGTCGACGCAATCTCCGTGATCATGCGGCAGTTGTGCGCCATCTTCGCACATCCGGCCTTCTCCGCGGGCGTCGCGAGCACCATACCCATAAACTGGAAAATGGAGGTCACACGGTCGCGGTTGGACACATTCGCGATGTACGCGTTGAACGCCTCAAACGCCTTGTTGAGCTTCTGGTTTGCGTCCGCCATGGTGAGCAAGCTGCGTCTGTGTTGATGAAAACTGGGGTGAATGAAGGAGAGCTGATCCAAGCGTAGTGTGAAGGGACAACGAGAAACACACAAAGACACAGTTGCCGTGTGAAAAGACAAATTACCGTTTCGGGAAGTGAGAGGGAGGGGGGGGAGGGTTGAAAGAGAGCAATGGAAGGCACAGTGAGGTGTAGATGCAGAAGAAAGAAAAAAGACGAGCGCACGGCAGATTCACGTTCTCTCATGCAAGTCTCTCGCCCAGTGAGCGGGTAGTTGTTCCACGGAGCTAGTTTCCCCGGGACGTGCACATACGCGCAGATAAGGCACCCACTGCGAGGGAAAAAGAGCGAACGCGGAGAGGAGAAAAGGGGGAGAGAGGGCACCAACACACGCGGATGGTGTGAAGGCACGGCAGACAGCTCTCTTGCACGCAAAGGTCCCCCTCCTACGTCGACGACTTCACCGGATTTTTAATTTCCGTGGGTGGTATTGTTGTTGTTCCATTTTCTTTTTTTCTTACCTTGGGTATGTCACATCCACGCACCGCAACGCGATTACCACTCACGCCACATGGCAAACAGTTCATTGGGTTTGAACGGACTACGAAAGGGACAACGGGAGAGAAAAAAAGGGAGAAGAAAAAAAAAACAGGCGTTTTCTGGGCGTTCTTTTGACGTGGTAGTAGGTACCTCGCCGGAGGCGTGGACTAGTCCACATGGATACAATTTCTTTTTTTTTCTTATTGAAATGCTGTTGCGGATTGACTGTTTTTTTGTTTGATTTTTGTGCGTGGCGTCGTGTGCTTTGGAAGAAACAGGCGTGCAAGCAGTGACTGCCGTCGCGTTCGAGGAAACAAGCAAGCCGACAGAGCAACGGCACGGCACTCTCAAAAGTGGGGTGACAATGACAGTACGGATGATTGTCTCGCACAAATACACAACGACAAACGGCACTGCAGACTCTCGAGGGTGAAGAAGTCTCCATCCTTGCCCTCAGCGTGACAAACCACAACAAGACAATCGCTTTCTTTTTTTTTTGATGAGAGAAGGAGGGAAAGGGGCGCGAAAAGAAAAAAGGTGGAAGTTTAAAAAAACAGGTGACAAGTTTTTTGTTTTTTTGTTGTTGTTTAGCTTCGTTGGCGCCTACCGCTCATGAGCACACACCGAGTTTGCGTCGTCCGCCTGGTTGCGTGCGCAGCACAGTGGATGACTGCACGGGTGTACTCACAGTCCCTCGTCGCGGGACGTTCCTCAGTAGAACTCGCACAGGGCGGCCACGGTGCCGAGGGCGCCGCGGGCGGTGTCGCTGAGAGGGAGCTGCTTGGGGGCGATGAGGCGAAGAGCCTTGTGCAGGGGCACCAGAGGGCCGGACACGTCAGCGAGGAGCTGCGGGCCATCCTTGGGCATGCAGGTGAGAGCGAACACGAAGAAGCAGCAGAGCTTGAGCAGGTTGACCTGACCCTTCTTCTTGTCCTCCTCGGACGGGTTCGACTTGCCGAGCACGTACGCCTGACGGAAGATGCCGAGGACTAGGGTGTAGAACCAGCACACAACGCCGCAAGCGCCAACACGGCTGAGGCTGCTCGGGTACACGCCGTGGCTGGAGAGCACAGCGGTGTCCTCGAACACACGGTGGCCAATGTGGAAGAAGTGGTTGAGCTGGTCCACACGGTCGAGCACGGCGTCACCCTGGCTCTTGCGGAGAGACTCCAAGGTGGGCTTCGAGAGCGCATTCAGGATCAGGGAGAGACGCGTGATCGCACGGTACGCGTCGGCCATGCCAGAAAGGCTCTGGAGCGACTTGCTGAGCGCGGGGCAGCCGGCGCTCGCCGCGGGTCCGTACAGGGCCAGGGGCAGGAACTGCGCGACCTGCATCACCTTATCGCGCTGCCAGGTCTCCATGAGGTACTTGTTGAGGCAATCGCACATCTTCGTTAAGAGGGGGTGTGGTTGAGGGGTTCCTGAAATTAGGTTTTGATGAGGTATGAAGGTGTAGCTTTTGCTCGTGAGAAGGCGATGAAGATCTAAGTCACGAGGTAAGTCGAGGCAAGTCAAAAAGAGAGAAGGGAGAGAGCGAAGAGAGAACCTGCGTGTGTGGGGGAGGGGGGGGGGTATCCGGCAAGCACATGTCACGGGGACAACGGGGCCTCATTGGGAGGACGCATCAAATGAAGGCACACGCACACGGCAGCAGAAACAACGCCAGTAACCGTCACTTGTCTGCACGGGTGGGTGAGTGAGAGGAGAGAGTGTGTTTCCGTCGGTGAGCTCACGTCAATCTGCGACCTCGAAGGCTTATCGTACAATGGTGTCCGTGGTATGCGCACTGAGGGAAGGCTCTAGCAAACAAACAACGAGATGGCGCAAGAGACAAAAAAAAAAAAGGGGGTGGGCGAGCACAGGAGAAAAAAAAAGAAGATGAAGTGCCGCGCAAGGCCTCTAACCGTTGCGGCAGGTGAGCACATTGACAAGAGCATTGTCCACCGTGGCGTGTGTTCGTTTGTTCTTCCCGCAATTCGAACGCTCAGCCACGCGTGACGTGGAGATGCTCAGCGCAGGAGAAGTGAGACACCGCGGTGGTAAAGCTGCTCTTTTTTAAAGAAGAAAAAAAGAACGGACGAGAACGCAAACGAAGAGAGAAAGAGAAAAGAAAAAGAATACCAGTGCTGAGCGTATAGTGGACCACATAGTCCCCGGAGCAAGATCAACTCATGAAAATGGGGAGAGGGACGTTATATACATGTACATACGTCCGTGGAAGACCAGTGCGGAGGCAGGAGATGCACACACACTCAAAGAGAGCCTTCCCCGTTCTCCCCTGTCACACGTCTGTTGGCCCTTTCCCAGCCCTCTTAAAGAAAAGTGGCGATCGTGCCGACGAGGCCGAGGAGGCCACGGGTGGTGCTGCTGAGGACGAGCCTTTGTGGAGTCACCGTGCGCATGGCGTGGTGCAACGCTACCAGCGCAGTGGCGCCAGCGCCGCCAGGCCTCAACGCTGACGAGCTCAGCATTTGAGGACCCTCCTCTGGAAGGCATGTCACAGAGAACACCAAGAAACACAAAGAGTGAATCAGCTTGAGGCGCTGCTCGCGGCGCTCCGGTGGTGACAGCTTGCCCATGCGCGTTCCGTAACAAAGTAGGGCAGCTGCGCGGATGGCATCCAATAGCAGGTTGTAGAACCAGCACACGACGGCACACCCGTCGAGGCGGACCAGGGAGGATGGCAGCACGTTGAACCCACCCAACACAGCTAGGTGCTCAAAGACGCAGTACGCGATCAAGATGGCGTGGTTCACCACATCCAGCGAGCGAATGAGCCGGTGCTGTTTTGCGCTCTGGAGAGCCGCCAACGTCGACGGTGACAACGCCTCGAGAAGCAATGACAAGCGCGTCACAGCGCGGTACGTGTCGGCTGTGCGCGTGGCATTGCTCAACGATTTAGCCAGAGAAATGTGCCCGGCTTGGCGAGCCGGACCCGTCAAAGCGAGCGAGGTGAATTGGATCAGAGACATGGCGTTGTCCAGGCCCCGTTCTGTACATGCAACTTTGAAAAGAGCGTTCATGGTGTCTACGTGCGCGCGTCTTTGCGCAGGAGGAAGAGTGGCGGTGAAAAAGTGGTGTCTGTTTAAAAGAATGCAAGCAGCGTTCGGCTGTGTTCACGTGCGTGTGGAATGAACCGTGTCCGTAGGAGTTCAGCAGGGAGTAGCGTTTCCTCAAGGCTTCGTGTTTTTTTTTTGTGCCTTGCGCAGCGCAATGCGAATAGTGGCAACTGGTAGAAAAGGGAAGTCAACACGTGCAGCAACGCACAAGAAGGAGAAGAAGAGAGGGAGGGGGGAGAATCATTATGTATTTTTTTTTGTGTGTGCCGGCGACTACCACGTTGGCCGGCTGTCAGACGCACAGATAACATCTTCTTTTTCTTAACGCCACAGACGCACTTACTGCCAAGCTTCCACGGGGTTTCACCTGCGACACCCAATGAGCGCGGCTGACCATTCAGGGGCGTACGAAAGAGAAGAATGCCACTCCAAGACGCGTTTTGCTTTGGGCACTGTTGTCGTTGTTGTGATTGTGAGTGAGTGATGCGAGTGTGGCAAGCAAAAAAAAAAAAAGGTTTGTGAGAAGTTGTTCCATGACTGGGGATTGAAGGCGTTCGGACCAGTTGGGATCTAAGCGTGTGCGCTTGAATGTGTGTGTGTGTGTGCCTTGTGTGGTGTGTTAGATAAACTTGCCGCGAATCAGGGATGGGCCCTCGTCGCGACGCACACGCATGTGCCACGGGCGCCAGAAGGGATCATAGAGCGCGTGCTCCCGTGTCTCCGCAAACGGCCTGTAAACAAAGTAGCCGAGCGCCAGACCGGCTATTCCACCGACCGAGGTGGAAGTCAAGATCGCCATCTTCATGCCCCACATCGAGAGCACCTTGGTGTGCATAGCGGAGAAGGCTGCGCCGGCAAACGCGCCAGAGACAGCGCCGCTGACCACAACATTGCCCCACCCCCTGTCCGGTCGGGCGACGTCACCGGAGAGGATAACACGACACAAGGACGCGACAGTGTCACCCACGGTGAGGCCCCCCGCAGCGGCAACGGCAATGGCACCACCCTTGGCGACACACGTCGTCACCTCGTTGAAGGCGATACGCCCCAGCGTGACGCCGTTCAGCTTGGCGTAGACTTTGTCCATCGTGCGATACAGATGCGCCGTGCGGCCGACGCCGTAGAAGAGGCCGGCAGTGGTGAAGAGACGGAGGAGGTACACGGTACCATACGTGGGGCGGTCAATCGCCTTGTCAATCCAGTGAATTTTGAGGCGATCCTCGACTTCTTGCTGATCTTTTTTCCACTGCTGAAAACGGTCGTCGTTCTCGTAGTCGTACAATTCAAACAACTTTTTATTTTCTTTGCGGGCCTTCATGTGCGCGTCGGCTTGTTTGAACTCGGTGGGGAAACGCTCGAGTAAAGCATCGACCGAGTCTGTGTCAGTCACAGAGGCGCGAAAATCCTTCTTGTCGAGCGTTTTGCGCCGCGCCAAAAGCCCGTCAGTCTGGTAGGCAGTGACGCCGCGCGTGTTCTCAAGATTATCGTCCAGTGTGCCCTCGCGCGCACGCTGAAACGTGTCGGTGTCCGTGGCGCTACGGAGCGTTGGGACAACACCATTGCCGTTACCCTCAGAGCCGCTGCCCGGCTTGCCTGTAAACGGCCACCAGCTCGGCATTGGGCGTACGAGTGCGGTCAGGTAGGCAGTGGCTACGTTACGACGAACTTTGTTTTCCTCGCTTTCGTTGTACAATTGGGACGCGGGCGACAGGAAAGGCGTCACCGTGCCTGGGAAGAAGAAAAATAACGCGCATATGACATTTGCAGTCCCGGGTACACCAAAACATGTAGGAGAGGAACGAGCCAGGCCAAGAGAAGGGAGGAGAGTAAAGGGTCCACAAGATGAGCTCGCAGAAGCACGCTGGCAACAGCGTCATCTGGCGCCGGCGAAAGAATTCGTCAGCCAACCTGCGGTGCCACTTAGAAAAGTGCATGTGGGGCGTGTGGGCGTGGCCACATACCAGTGGTGGTGGCAGGAAAGGGGAAATAGCGGGCGAAAGGCACACGTCAGCTGTCACGAGTGTACGCACAGTCACTCTTGCAGCGCCAGCCTGGTTCTCCTTGCCACAGGGCGGTTTCCTCGAGCACATGGAGCACTGTCGACGAGACCAGCACGCAGTGAAACACCAAGTATTTGAAGATGTTTGCGCACAGTGCGGGGCAGGATGGGAAAGGCAACGAGAAACGACAGGTCCAGCTTCAACTTCAACAAGAGCAGAGTCACACCGGGAACAAAAAGGGGAAAAAACATCAGCAACAGCATCTCGTAAGTGTATGTATGTGTCTGTGTCTGTGTGTGTGTACTTGTGGGCTTGAAAAAAACTAAACGGGAAGGCAGATTCTTGCCGCTTGTTCATTTCCGTCCGCACACGGTCACAAGCGTTGTTTTGCTGTACCGCCCAACAGCAGTCCCATTGCGAGCCCCTCCGTCCTCTTTCCTCTCACCATTTTTTTTTTGTGTGGTTGAATAGCCATCATCGTCTTGTGTATCGTCCCCACGTCACTGAATAAGGGGAGTCTAGGCGTCAGTCGTGTCGACACTCATGAGCATGAGTATGTAGTTGTTGGGCGTTGGTGAGAGCCTCCCTCTCATATATCCTCTCCCCTTCTCGCGCCTGAATCACTTTAACGATGTCACCGTCGAGCGGCGGCTGCCACCCTTGACACCCTTCGCTTTCAGAGCCTTTTGGCGCAGCTCCATCCGAAGAGCGCGGTTGTCGCGCTGCAGGGCCTCCAACTCCGCTGTGTAGTGCGCCTGCTGGTCCTCAATATCGCGCATGACACCAGTCAGGTCAGAGCTCTTAGCGTCGCCGGCGGCGTCCTTTTGCTGCGCTGCCTCGTTGTGACTCACAATGTACGTTTCTAGTTTCGCTTCGAGGGCCTGGATGGCGCTCTCCTTTTCCAACACGAGCATGTTTTTGCGTGCCACGTTGGTGCGCATCATCTCGTTGTTCTTAAACAGCAGCCTGTACGTGTCAACAGGAATCGTCTCTGCGGCGGGCAGAATTTGCTCCACGTTCTCAGGCTCCTCGCGGGAGGCGGAGGGCACCAGCGCCGACTTGGCCGCGTTGCGCTCAAACTCCTTCTCCAGCTTCATCTCGCGCAGGGACTTGAGGACGACATTCAATCGGTCCTGCAGCTGCTGCTGGCGGGCTAGTTGGGCCTTGACGACAGTGTCCTGGCGGCGCGTGACGAGCTTCATCTCCGCGACCGCCTCGCGCAGGAAGTCCTTATCGCTCTCCATGTACGCGACACTGTTTTCAACGGCGTTGGTCGTCCCTTCCAGCTGCACCAGCGCGCGCTCCATGTTCTCGTCGGCCTTGCGGAACCGCGCTAACTTCGCCTCCACCTCGCGGCACTCGCGCTGCTTTACCAGTACATCGTTGCAGCGCTGGTTGAGAAGCGCCTCCTGTTCAGAGAAGCGCTCCAGCTCTTGACGAAGGCTTAGGACGGTGGCCTCGAGGCGGCGAATCAGAGTCTTTTCACTCTTCATTTCCTGGCGCACGGCCTCCTCGGTCGTGTGCATGGCGTGGATCTCCTCGTTCATGTCCTTGATACCCTGAAAGTCAATGTCGGCCACGTCTGCGTGCCAGCCAGTTGCGCGCTCCACGGTGCTGATGTTCGTCTCCAGCTGTAGCAGCGTCTTGCGGCGTGCCTCCAGGTGGCGTTTCTGGTTCGTTGCCTCGCGGCCCATCAGCTGATTGCGCCGCTGGGCAATTTTGAGTTGATTCTGCAAACGAATCAAGTGATCTAGCACGTCCTCCGCAGGGAGGTCATCCCCAGCTTCGTTCATGGCGTTTTCGTACTCAGCGATCTGGTTTGTGGCGTCCTCGGCTTTGTTTTCGTCCTCGACTGTTTGCAGCTCTGCGTCGACAACTTGGAGGCGCTGAGCGTACTCTTCGACTGTCATGTTTATCCGCTCCAGCTCGCCAAGAAGTGCCGCCTCTGCTCTGGCCTGAGACACGGGTGAGTGGGACATGTTGACCTCTGCGCGCACAGCAAAAAGCAACAACAACAACAACAGAAGAAAAATAAAGAGGAAGTGGTGAGTTGGAGCTCAGCGGTGAGTGTCCTGGGGGGCAGTCGCACGGGGCGCTTGTTGCACGTGAGGATCAAAGCAAGCGAATGCCAGTCACACTTGTTGGTTGTTTGTGTCGCTGCCGGTAGCAGTTCTTGCTGTTCGGCTTTCCTGTGAAGAGAGAGAGAGAGAGAAAAAGGCAGACAGTCGGTGGCAGTGTCCGTCTCGGAGACGAGTGAGGGGAGGGAGTTAACGCGGCGTGTTGAGCGGAGGAGACAGTGGACGGCGGCAACGACGGGGAACAGCGGTGCAGTAGGAGGGTGACGGTTCAAGGCAGATGTGGCCCGTATTCGCTCAAACGATGAGGAAGAGAGGGGCTTAGTGAGACTGGCCACTGCAGGATTTTTTTTTTTTGGTGGTGTGTCTTTCCGGTACTCGTGAGGTTACGCAGCGTTGAGAACAACGAGAACAACAATTTCCTGTACGTGTGCATCACGCGAGCGTCCAGGCGCAAGCAAACGTGCTAGAAAAGCGCGGAGACAGAAGAAGAGGGGTGAAGAGCCTTCACGGCCCTCCTCACGGAAAGGGCTCTGTCGACCCAAATGTGCGTCGCTTCCACCGCGTGAACAGCCGCTGGAGGCGCTTCTCACTCCGCAGCTCTTCAAAGACAGCTGCCGCGGCGAGCCCATGGCGCCGGTCAGCACATCGTGCACTCCAGAGTCGCAAAGCGCCAAGGAGTAAGGCCATCTCGCGCAGTGTGTCGGCCAGTGCCAAAGACAGGCGTCGGTGCCGCACCTCTGCCGCGCGATCGCGCCACCGCCGAAACAGGCCCGCGCGCCGACCACACTCGAGTACAGGCACGGCGGCCCGCAAGGCTGCTCGCTGCCACCAGTGGCGAAGGCAGCCGTGCACCAGCTGCCACGCCCTCAGACGACGAGCGCGTGTCAGCTCTTGCCAGGTTTTCAGCACTGTGCGCAGCAGCTGCGTGTTGCGCACGGGCAGTGACACTCGGCGGTCAGCCGCACGCCGCGTGAACCGCTCGCGCCAGCGCTGCCAGACCACAAGCCGCGTGGCTCGCTGTTGCTCGTGTCGGCATGTCGCACTCAGCCACAGTCGAAGGGCTGCGAGGCGAAGTTGGGTGTTGCGGAAGCGAGAAGCCGTGCGCACCTCACACCGACACCGCCACCGTCCAAAGCACCGCTGGAGCAACCTTGACTGGGACACTCGTGTGGCACACATTGCCTTGTGTCCCCACAAGTACCCTTCCACGGCAGGCCGTCTGACCTGCACCGTGAGCGCGCGGCTGCGAATAGGCTCGGTCAGGCTGGCGCGCGGGCGTGGGTTGGCGGCTGCGCGTTGAGAGGCCGTAGCACCTACCGCGCAGGCACGCCTCACCACACGCCGGCGCAGCAGACGACGGTACGCCTCGTCGGCAAGGCGCACTTGTGCGTGTGCCATGTACCGCTGACGCCACTGTCGAAACAAGCACCGCGCCGCGTAACGGTCCGTCATCGCCGACAGCTGCACGATGGCACCGTCCACCGACGGCGCGCCTGTGCGCAGTGATAGGAGTGGGTCACGGCGCTGAGGGTGTGATTGGCGGAACGCTGTCGCCGTCGCGGCCAGCGCGTGTTCCACCCGCTGGTACGTGAAGGCATCCTTCCAGCGTTGCCAGTAGCGGCGCCGCTGCTGTTGGCGCCACGCGGCGTAGCGTGCGGCCCGCATGCGGACACCTTCCACGTAGCGTTGCATCGTCAGGCGGCATTGCTGCCTTTCTCGTACAGCCTCCTGCCACACAGAGACACAAAGTTGCTGAATGCGCCGCGCCCGCCGCGCGTGTTCGCTCGCCGCGATGTGCCAGTTCCGCAACACGCGCCGCTGGAGATAGTAGTCGTGACGCAGGTCAAGACCCGCTTGACGAGCCTGTCGCACGTACACACTCAAGCGCAATCGACGCAGGAAAAGAGTGGCCACGGCGCGACGACGGGCGACTTGCAGAATGAGTATCGATACTGACTGCAGCACGGGCGACGGTGCGTCGTCAGCCATGCACGACGCGGACGAGGAGAGCGGTGGGCTCTCTCGTGAGGCACGCACCCCCAGTGGCGGAGATGCGCGGCGGTTGCGGATTAGCGACGAGGAACTCGGTGTGCGCTGCTGGTCAACAGTTGGGGAAGACAGTGCCTCCGTCGCCGCCTTGAGCGCCGCCGTGCGCAGTGAGGGTGTGCCGGCTGACGTGGATGCTCAAGACCGGCTGCTTTTCCCCATTGATGAGGCTGCCGCGGCACTGAGACCCGGAAGCAGCTTCCCCATGCCTGCTGTTGAGGAAAAGCTGGTCGTCGCCATGACGGAGCTCACAGCACGGTACAGGTGGTGGTGAATGCGCAGCACTTCATCGGGGTTCAGCGGTGGCGTCACGGGGTAGCGCGCTGGGGGCAAGAATGGGGGCTTTGAGCCGCTACGGTTGCGGCTCGTGTCCAGAGTGTGATTCCCAAAAGAGGTGTCGCCAACACGGTCGCGGGCACGTGCGGCACGAAGCTGCTCACGCCGTTCCTCAACTGTCAGCGGATGCGACGCACGCGGCCTTTGCCTAGGTGGAAAGTTGCCGCTGCCGCTGCGTGCGGCTGTTGTGTGCCGTGATGGCGCGCCGCGAAGGTCAACGACGGCGTGCCACACCGCGCGAAGCAGCAGAAACCAGAGGTGGTCGACTTCGCGCTTCGCCTCTTCTACTTCCCGTACGAGTTCCTCGATGGAAACAGTGTCCGCAGCGGTCTCGTCGGGTGCATGCTCGTTGTGATCATCGTGTTCGGTTGCTTCAGGTTGACGGCTGTGCAGAAAGCTGGCCCCGTCCTCGTCGCCTTCCATGAACACTTCGACAACAGGTGCGTCGATTGTGGACCTCCCAGCGCGCCCATTTGGTCGAGGGTGACGGGGAGGTAGGCCGTTCATCAGCCGGTGAGATGTGGGCACGTGTGTGTATGTTTATGTGTGCGATTAGAACGCCAGTGAAGAAGCGGGTGCCGGTCGACACACACACACACACACACGCTCGCGCTCTCTATGCAAATCTATCTATCGTGCTTAGCACCGTGAGGGGTGAGAACGGAGCAGGCGAAAAAAAAACAAAAAACCCGCAAGTGGGTCCCAGTGTGATTGCCTTTAGACGCTGTCTTCGTTGCGGCCGTGACACCCCTGTCAAGAACGGCTGGCCAACGCAACACATTCAATCGGCAAGAGAGAGAGAGAGAGAGAAAAGAGAGTGCCCAGACCGGTGAAAGGAAGAGACAGGTGCAGGTTAGCGTGCGGCTGTTTGCGTGAGCACTGTCAGCAGACAGAGCTAACAGCGTTGTCAGTTGTCATCGGACAAGAAGAGCACGCTGACTGCTGGCTGTAAGAACGCGTCGTAAAGTGAGCCGGGCGCCTATGTCCTCCTCGCTATTCACTAGCACTGAGCTCTTGTGACTGCGTTCGTTGCAAAGGTGGAAGGGAAAAAAAAATGATCTGTGAATGCCGCAGAAACGATGGCACAACGGCACGGGATAGGCCATCGAAAAGGCCGCCCCTACGGTAGGGGCGGATCCTCTGCTGTGGAATAGGAGAGTGGTCATCAGCGGGGAGAGGGAGTGAGGGAGGCAGACGGCGACACAGGCGCGAGCCTCACACCGTCGCAGCGGAGGTGTACAAGGGCGGGAACACGGTCGGTGAGGCGAAGCTTACCTCATGTGGCATTGTGCGCCACCCACGAATCCACGACGGGCACTTGAGAAATACGGGGGCACGCTCGCTGACGACGTTGAGTCGATAGACAACCTCCCTCTGCGCCGTCAAGTTGGGCCCGAAGGCCATGAGCAGATGCGGGTCGATCACCATGACGGAGCCGGGGCCAATGGAGGCGAACTGCTCGTCGTCCAGCAACGACCGTGCCACGACGCTTTCGTCGAAGCGAAAGTGCTGGAGCTGCGCAGGCACGTGGGACTCCATCACGCTAAACTCCGAGAACAGCTTCAGCGGCGGCACCTGGCGAATGTACTGCTGGCGCACAAAGCGATGTGAGTTCTCCAGTGTGAACGGCGGAAGGCAGAGCTGGGTGGGCTGATAGGTGAAGAGGAGGAGTGTTACGGCGGGAGACGACGTCGTGGCGTGGGCCGCGTTTGTCCGTACGCCAATCTGTGGCGCGGTACAGTGGAAGCCGATCGGGTTTCCAAAAGCCTCCCGCAAGACGGGGAGGTCACCGAACACGACAGGCTTCTCAACGCCACCGACGAACTCGGCCAGGGCGTTCAGGGGCTCGACGAAGCGCTTTTCGTCCTTGAAAACGGTGTCGCGCATGATATCACTCGACATCCACGCGTTCGCACGGTACTGGTTGATTGCCTGGAGCATCTGCCCATCATTGTGGATGGTGCTCGTGCAGTGGCGTCCCGTCGGCTTGCGGGCGTGCGCGGCGAGCAACTCAGTGAGCTGCAGCATGTCCTCGGTGCTGAGCTCTTCGCGCGTGCGTCCATTCATAAACTGCTTCGCCACCTTGCGCAGCTCCCGCCGCTCACGTTTCGCCTGGCGGTAGTATCGCAGGATGAACCGTCGCTTCTCCATCTGTGTCCGCATCTTGTCATAAAGAGGGTCGGAGAACTTGGACTGCGTGCGCAAGAAGGTGTCAATAGCGGGCAAGTTCGAAAAGTACCGTTGCCGAGCCACGGTGGCGTCGACGACGGCGCTGCGTATGGTGTGAACCAACGGCAACGGCAGGGCGTTGGGTACCAAAGCGTAGCCACGCTCGAGAAACTGCTGTCGTGCTGCGACAGGAAGTGCCATGGTGTGTGTCGCGGAGATGGGGGGTGGTAGATGCGTCTGTGTAACTGTGATTGCCCTTTCCACGGCGCGGTCTGAGCACACCACGCGGAGTTCAGATGAAACGCTGTGCAGTACTATCGACCGACGACGTACCCGCAAGTTAAGAGAGTGAAAGAGAGAGTAGTGCGTGCGTGTGCGTGAAAAGGATTGTTGTGGAAGTCATGTTGGCTAAAGCCTAGGGTAGTGGGCGGTAAAGGACTCACGGCAACGAAGCGAATTCCAGGGAGTCATGGCAACGCCTTGCCACGGAATGCTTTACGTGCGTGCCACATTCGCTTGTGTCGACACGACAGTGAGAGTGTCATTCGCACGCGTACGGTTTCTTTGGGTTCCTCGCTAGGTTCACCCTCCTTCTTCTTGTTGTTGCTGTGAGTCATCCCTCGCGCACTGAACAGAGACGAGGACGAGAGTACAGTCGTATCAATGGACACAGCCGCATGAACGCCACCTTCCCCCCCTCTCTCTCTCACGCGGGCGGAAGAGTGTAGGCCTTGGCATCATTCAGTGCCAAGACATTTGCGGAGACAAAATGCTGCAGGAGCTTCCTCGCGTCGCTCAGTGTCCCTGTAAAGCCACCGACGATTTTGATGCTGTTGAACACCTCGTTGGCTGTTTTGGGGCCTTGTGTCTTGATCATCGTCTTGAGAAGGCGCTCGTAGAGTTTGAGCTGTTCGGGTGCGAAGCCGATAGGTTCCTCTTTGCTGGCTGTTGCGGCCTCTGCTTCGTCAAAGGCAAGCGCGTCATCGCGGACAAGGCTCGTCTGCAGGGCGACAGCTTGTGCAGCCGGGAAGAGCACGAATAGCTTGGGGCTCCACAGCTGCACGTGAGGCACTACTTGCTCCACCGTGACATTCACGCGTGCCGCAAGTGCGGCCAGAGGAACGGCCCGGTCAGAGCTGTCCTCTCTGCTCGACGCGTGCAAACCGATGCTGGGGCTCGATTCACGCAGAAACAGCACCAACGAGGCGACGAACAGACTCACCTCGTACTCCACCGCCACGACAGCGCCGGCCCCGCCGCCCGAGTGCCGCACCCCTTCGCGCTGCATCACCTCGATCTTGACGCGGCTCTCAGGGAGCAACCAGACAAGTCGCCGGTTTGCCAGCAAATGCTTGTAGAGCTCCGCGACGCGCGCCATCTCGCCCTCGAGCGAGGGATGCGGCGTAAAAGCATGAGGGCTCAAGACATCTGTCAGTCCCGCGGAGTCGGCCGGCGAGGACGAGGAAGGTGCGCGTGGCAGCGGTGGCCAGGCAGTCAGAGACAGCACATCGACACTGAGTTCCTCCGGTGCGGTGAGTGGAGGTGAGAAGCTTTGTCGCTGCTCAGCTGATGAAGTCGAAGGGGAATTGGTCATTCCCCGCAGTTGCTGGGTCAACCGTCGCGACATTTGAATGTCGCGCAGCATCACGACACATTGTGAGAGTGGCTCCTCCCCAAAGGTGCACTTCAACCTCTCCAGCACCTCCTCCTCAGGGGTGGTGTCGAAGCTGCTCATCCCTTTGGACAGCAGCTGTTGCGCGAGGACGCGTTGGTACTCTTGCACAAGCGAGCGAAGTGGAATAGCTGAGAGGAGTACACGCAGAATGTCTGGCTGGCCCCGAGTACCGCTGCGCAGCGAATCCGTGATGCCCCCGTCCACCTCGTCAGTATCGTCCTCGCCCGCACCGGCGGCAGCGGCGGTACCGCCACCGCCACGGCGGGAGGCTATGGCGACCGATGGGGCCGGTGCACTCCCTCCGACGCTCCCACCCACTGTCGCGCAGTGCGCCGTGGTGGGCAGCCCACTCTCGGAGAGCAAGGCGTCACGTTGCCCGCTGTCGCTGTCGCCACTCCACTGTGTGATGAACTGCACAATAGCCGCGACGCTGTCCTTGCGCTTGTGCAGGTGCGCCAGTGTGTCGCCGACGACAGCGTGAATGGCGGTGTTCTGTTCGTTGCGCGACAGGAGCACGCCAAGGGAGTGGATGGCTTTGACGAGCATCGCGAGAATATCCTCCGTGCGCGTGCCGGCCCGGTGCAGGCGCGTTGCCAAGAGTCGTTTCAGGCTGGTCATCAGCTCACTTTTCAACGCGTCGTCGTGGCTCGTCTCCAAGCAGTACCGTACATCGACCAAGGCGGGAATGGAGTCGGGGTACTCGGCGAGGATGTCCCACAGCGGTGCGATGCGGCGGCGGGTGTAGTCGCGCAGCAGTTTCTGTCGCATCTCCGCGCACCAGCTCTCCTTCTCCGAGCGCGCAAAGGCGTCAAAGCCGCCATGGCCAGAGCTGAGGCCAGTCAACCAGTCGGCGCCACCTGACGCCGCGCTTGCCGAGGGCAATGCCATGTGCACAAAGCTGGCGATCGTTGTCTCTTCCCACTGCAGAAGTGCTGTCAGCTTGTACTCGCCGTACACCTCGTCTCCAAGAGCCTCGTCGACGCGCTCGCTGATGGACTCTTCTAGCAGGTCGTGCCACAGCCGTTTCAGCTCCACCACCTCGCTCAATGTCAGGCGGTGCAGCGCGGAGAACACCGGGTCGCACGGCGTGGTGCTTTTCCGGGCGAGGTGGCCGAACAGCTGCACTGTGTTCGCCTCCACATCGACGGTGGCGGCAGCGGGACCGGAAGCACGCCCACCCACACTTGTGCGAACGGACTGCGAGCCGCTGTCTTGCCCACAGCCGCGGAGCCAATCACGGCAGTGCCGGCGCAGAAACGCCATGAGGTGTGCCTTGCCTGGCGGTTCTTCGCCAGAGAACAGGTCGGCTTGCACGATGCGGCAACGGATGTGCACCGGGAACATGGACGCCGCGTTGGGCAACCCAAGCTGCGTGCACCAGTCGGTGATGAGCGGCAAAAACTCCTCCAGACGACCGCGAAGGCACAGCAACGCCGGCTCGGCGCCATCGGGGCCGTCCGTGCAAAGCGACTGCTGAAACTGGTGAAGCGGCAACGCAAATGCGCTGACAGTCTTGTCTACGAGTACGTCGGCGATCATGCTCCGGCTGGGAAGCTGTGAGAGGTGCTGAAGAGCCCCGCGAAGGTCGTCGTGCAGTGTGCCGAGGTGCGCAGACAAACCGCTTTCACCGTCCCACGTATCTAGGGAATCTAATAGCGCCGCGATCGTCTCCAAGGCGGAATCATCGTCCATTCTGGAGTGAAGACGGCGCGCGGGGTGACACTAAAGTTGTGAGTCGATCTATAGAGTATCCCACCCGCTGCGTGACAAGTCTGTAACGACGTTGAGAGCAAGAGAAAAAAAAACGAACCCTGTGGTCTAGAAGGTCCACTCTGCACTTGAAGGAGCCGAGTGGCTGAAGCAGGTAAAAAAAAAAAGAAGAGGGTGGAGAAGCAATGCCACAAGGTGGAGATAGCGTGTCGGAGAGATGTGTACCGAGGAGTAATGAGTGCAAGTCGCGGCGGTGATGGCACTCACAGTCTAGTCGTTGGGCGGCGCGAAAGCGGCGCTGTGCGTACACAACGGAGGTACCGCAGACGCGCACGGTGTCACCACGGGCCTCCTTCATTGGCTGTCAGTGGAGGCACAGAGACAACAGACCTAGAGAGGTGCGTGCGTGGTAGCCGCACGCGTGAGATGACGCCTCCGGTCGTGCTACCCCAGGTTTGTGCCACAAAAGGAAAGTGCCGCCACCGGACAGTGGTCCCACTCGTTTTCTTTTTTTTCTTTTTAGTAAAATGGAGTAAAGGAAAAGGAAATGATCAAACAAATCGGTCTGAAAATGTCACCGTGGAGCTCTCTCCCCTACAGGAAGAGGAAGCGCCAAAGTCTCGCTTAAGCCTGAAGCACGACGGCGCCACCGGCCTTGCGGATCTTCTTGTCCGCGGCCTTGCTCACGTAGCGGGCCTTCACGATCATCGGCACCTGAATGTGGCCGTTGCCCAGAAGCTTGGCGTAGCCCTTCTGCTGAAGGTCCACGACGGGCAGAGAGCCGCCCTTCTTCGCGCTGGACACCTCCTCGGCGCTGATCAGGCGAGTCAGGTTGTTCAGGCTGATCGTCGGCTTCCACATGGCGCACTTCTTGCGGTGGAAGTGGTTCATGCCCAACTTACCAAAGTAACCGGGGTGGTACTTGTCGAAGTTGATGCGGTGGTGGTGCTGGCCACCGGCGTTACCGCGACCAGACTCATGCTTCCTGTGCTTGCCAACACGGCCGTAACCACAGAACGTGGAACCACGCTGGTGGCGAGTCTTCTTGAAGCGGGTGGGCATCTCTTTCCAAACCTATTTGTGTACACGCAGACGGTGAGTGGCACGGCGGTGTTGTTATTTCACGGGGCCCGATTGGCACAGGTGGGGGGAAAGGACACGCAGAAATCAAGAGAGGCGCCAAGGAGAGAGAGCGAGAGAGGATAGCATGAGTTGTTGGCGAAGCGGTTGCCGGCGTCGTTGCTGTGTGGTGATGAAGATCTGGCCATGATCAACACACGCGTACACCCATACGCGCCAAGACCATTCCTCGTGTCACAGGGAAAGGAGGGGGAAATATGGGCGCCGCACACGATCTCGTGCCTCGCATGCTTGGTGTGCTTTACCGCGGATGGTGTGTGTTTGTGTGGAGGTACGAATGGTCCTCGCGTCAAACGCATTCGCAAGCGTGTGGCGCGTTCTTCGTCCGTTTTCGCGGTGACGGCCACAGTGCCGGGGAAGGAGAGCACGCGGTGGTGGTAGGGTTGCGTGCGGCAGCGAGTCGAGTGGAGTCATTGAAAGTATTTAGTCTGAACAGCGGACCAAGCAATGCACCGTGTATGTGCGGTGTGTGTGTGTGTGTGGAGGAAAAGGAAGCAAAACGGGGAGAAGAAACAAAAAAACGGCAACAATAACACCGTCACGCTAGGCACGTCCAGAGTCGTTGACGTGTTGGTTTCCTGTTAGGAGAAAGGAGGCAGGGAGGTGTCTCGCTCGGCTATACGGCCGCGCCGCTCGGACGGTTGGTGGTCGTGTCTTCGGTCGGCGCGGCCGCCGTAGCCGCCGGTTCGTCAGGGGACGCAGGCTGCATCACATCACCCTTTCGCAGCTCCTCAGCGAGTCTCACTGTATCTTCCTGGAGGCCACGGATAATCGGCGCGAATCGCATCCACACACAGCAGCCTCCGATGAGAAGGCACACTAGAGCCACGACAACGACGAGGAGAGCCGTCGCCGCTCCACCACCACGCATGTCGCATGCGATGCTAGGGTACGTGTGCGTGAGGATGGTGCCATTGGTGCACTTCGCCGGTAGCGTGAAGGAATCGTAGAGCGTGTAGGTGCTAAATCCGATGATGTCGTAGATGAAGAAGAAGCCGTTGTCCGCGAGTCCCACACACCCAGGCAGATCGTAGGCACCAAAGTAGTAGCATCCTTCGAGGCGGCTCTGCTCGGGGAAGGCGTTGCCCTGCTGAAAAAAGGGGTGGTGCACAAAGAGCGGTGCACTGGGGCCGGTGCCTTCGACCGTCATGCGCACGAGGCGACCGTACTGTTGCGGCTCGGATTCCTCGTCGGGGACGCCGATGACTGCCACGTCCTCGCGTGCCCAGAACCACGTCACGCGGGCGCCATCCACCAGAGCCGTCCACACACCGCAGGGAATGTTGCGGACAGTCTGGTTACCGATGAAGGACGGAGTGACCTTGGAGGAGTACAGCAGGAGGGATGACGTCGAGGTGCCGCTACCGTAGCCGACAAATGCGCGGCGACACGACTCCGTGTTTGGCCAGAAGTATTCCCGCAGCACCGCGTTGGAGAGTGTCGGCTTGCCCTCCGCCACGCCCTTGTACTGATAAAAGTAGACCATGCGGGTGCTCCCATCTGTGTACCACTCGTACTTGGAGGCACGTCCAATGTTGTCTGGGTGCACGGACACGACAGACGTCTTTGCGTCGCCAGTGTAGCTGCTGTAGCTCTCATGCATCGTCCAGATCTTTTTCTGGGAGGGCATGATGACCTGAAAGTCCGCGGTGAACTCCGGCGGAAACGCCGGCATGGGGTTCTCGTCGTCAACGTCCGTGTCGTTCGTGTCGTCGCCGTTGTTGCTGTTGTTTTCGTTATCCTGGCAGGCCGCTGAAACCGTCGTCAGGGCGCTGTCGGGAGCGTCCGTGCCGTAGTAGGCCACGTTGAACTCGCAGCTCAGCACTGGCGACGCGGAGCTCGTGGTGTTCAGTTGAATAAAAAGGGGGTCGTTGTGCACCTTGGCACTGTTGACGGACCAGTCTTCCGCGATCGTCGAGATGGACACACGGAAATCACCGCTGGTGCCGTCGCCGCCAAAGCTCACGGGAATGGCGCCGCTGATTGTCGTGGATGGCCACGTGTTGATGCCAATATCACGGGTGGTGGTTGACGTGCTCACAGTGCTGCCAAGGCCGGGTCGACCAATCAGCTGCCGCAGTATTTTCCAGATGGCGGTGTAGTCGTGGGCGTCACTGCCGTTGTTTGTCTGTGTGCAAAAAAAGCTGTAAGTGGTGGTGTACAGCAGTGAGCTGGACAAAAACTGCACCAGGTACGGGGCGGAGTCACGCAGCTCTCTCACGTAGAAGGGATACGGAGTGGACGAAGAAGCTGTGTTACCTGCCACCCGCAACGTGCGAACTGTCGTGTTGCCAACGGCCTCACCGGTCGCCGCATCGACGCGCCGGCAAACAGACTCGACATCCAAAACAACGTCCCCGAGGAACGGAAGCATGGTCGTCGTGGCGCTGGACAGCTGAGGTGCCACGAGCAGCAGTGTGAGCACCGCGACGGCCACGGTTGCGGCAACCACGCGCGAGAGAAGGCGCGCGTGCAGTCGGCTGTGGGGAAGAGAGGGAAAGCAAGTCCGGTATCCAGAGTCGCACAAGTAGGAACTAGAGTGTAGGAGGAAGAGCGGGACAGACAGAGAGAGAGACAAGTGGCAAAACGCAGCGGGGTGTTTAAGCTGATGACGCGGGTCGAGTACAAGAGCGTGTGCCTGGTGAGGCCGCCAACAAGCACGACAAAACTCGCTGCCGCGGGTGTTTGTAGGCATGTGGTGTTCGCGTCCGCGCTTGTGCCTACATTTCCCGCTTTCCGTGAACTGCACTCGCAGTTACGCATGGGCAGAGACGATTGACAGACAGCGACCAAATGCACCTGCGCCGCCACCCACCACTTTCCAGAACGGAAAGTGGCGGGCGTGTCACGACGTGTGCAACGTGCTGGGATGCTACACATTGCTTGCTGTTGTTGTTGTTTTTAATTTGATTTTATGGAAATAAAGAGAAGAAAAAGAGTGGTACGAGTCCTTTCGCATGACGGGGGGTCAGGCCGCTTAAGCCTGAAGCACGACGGCGCCACCGGCCTTGCGGATCTTCTTGTCCGCGGCCTTGCTCACGTAGCGGGCCTTCACGATCATCGGCACCTGAATGTGGCCGTTGCCCAGAAGCTTGGCGTAGCCCTTCTGCTGAAGGTCCACGACGGGCAGAGAGCCGCCCTTCTTCGCGCTGGACACCTCCTCGGCGCTGATCAGGCGAGTCAGGTTGTTCAGGCTGATCGTCGGCTTCCACATGGCGCACTTCTTGCGGTGGAAGTGGTTCATGCCCAACTTACCAAAGTAACCGGGGTGGTACTTGTCGAAGTTGATGCGGTGGTGGTGCTGGCCACCGGCGTTACCGCGACCAGACTCATGCTTCCTGTGCTTGCCAACACGGCCGTAACCACAGAACGTGGAACCACGCTGGTGGCGAGTCTTCTTGAAGCGGGTCGGCATCTCTAAAGGACTTTGTAAAGGAGCAGAGAGAGAGAATGAACCCACAAGAGGTGCGGCAGGCGACGACGATGAGAGCGCAATCGCAGAAGAAGAAGAAGGCAACAAAGCGTGGTGTGGCGAGGGAAGAAGAAGGGGATTGATGAATGAAGCGTATGAGGGCCCTTGAGCTAGCAGTGGTGGGATCGCGTAACAGACCAGCGGCTATGCCGCGTGAAGCGACACAATGCGGTGAGGTGGTTGACGGTGGCAACGGGTCGCTCACTCCTTGTGCAGTGAGCGAGAAAGAGAGAGTGAGACCAAGCGCGAGCAATCCGGGCAGACGCTCAGCGGAGGCTTATCCGGCTGCTTGGGCCGTGCGTCGTCATGTCACCCGCCACCATCACGTGAGGCAGGGGCAGCGAAGCGCAAAGATGTTCCTGCGCTTTCCCCTGCCTAACCTTCTCAGCCGTGTGTAGCAACGGTGGAGACAGGCAATGAGCTCACGAGCTCACAGGCGTCACCTTTCCGGTGGTTTGGTGTTGTTCTTTACTTTTCTGGTTTGATAAATGAAGTGCATACTGCAAACAAAAAAAAGAAGAAAAGAGTCGTCGCAACCTTCGTGTACTGTGATTAGACAATAGCGGGGGCGTGCGTGGAGATCTTGGGCCAGAGGTCGGCAGACTCCTTCGCGACGGGGCCGGCAATACCGGAGCCCTTCATCTCACCCTTGGGGTTCACGATCACGCCAGCATTGTCCTCGAAGTAGAGAACGGTGCCATCCTTGCGGCGCCAGCTCTTGCGCTGACGGATGATCACGGCGTTCAGCACCTTCTTACGGAGCTCCGGCTTGCCCTTCTTCACGGAGCACATCACCATATCGCCGAGGGCGGCGGACGGCAGACGGTTAAGACGGCCGTGGTAGCCCTTGACGGAGATGATGTACAGGTTCTTGGCGCCGGTGTTGTCAGCGCAGTTCACCACAGCGCCGACGGGGAGCGCCATGGAGACGCGGAAGCGGCAGCCCTTAACGTTGGCCTGGTCCTTACCCATGATTGTGACAACTCTTCGCGTGGGTTACATGACAAAAGAACGGGCAGTGAACAAAACAAAGGGGGAAGCAAAAACAGACGAGTCGTATGACAACCAGAGGGGGGAGATGGGAGATGGGAGATGAACGTATGAGCTGGCAGTTCACGTGCATCGAGAGAAGGTAACAGGTCACCGTGACAAGGCGTGTCCCGCTCAACGATTTGCGCAGTAAGTGACCGCAGATGTCTCACACCCTCGGCTGTCAGCGCCACGACGCAGTGAGTGGGAGAGGTCGAAATACAGCGTAGCACAGCGCTGCCTGCCACACCCGCAAGTCCAGCACCCAGCAGGGGGGGGGGGTCTCCCGGTGCGCACTCAAGACGGTGTCTGTCCTCACTTGGCTTCACAGCGCAGGTGACGCCGTCATCAAAGCATTTTCATGCATTGTTTTTCTTTTCTTTTTTTAGTGAATGAAGTGTGGAAACAAAAAAGGGAAAATTAGCTTTGCAGAAAGCATGCGCCAGTGTCACGACCGCAGCTATTAGACAATAGCGGGGGCGTGCGTGGAGATCTTGGGCCAGAGGTCGGCAGACTCCTTCGCGACGGGGCCGGCAATACCGGAGCCCTTCATCTCACCCTTGGGGTTCACGATCACGCCAGCATTGTCCTCGAAGTAGAGAACGGTGCCATCCTTGCGGCGCCAGCTCTTGCGCTGACGGATGATCACGGCGTTCAGCACCTTCTTACGGAGCTCCGGCTTGCCCTTCTTCACGGAGCACATCACCATATCGCCGAGGGCGGCGGACGGCAGACGGTTAAGACGGCCGTGGTAGCCCTTGACGGAGATGATGTACAGGTTCTTGGCGCCGGTGTTGTCAGCGCAGTTCACCACAGCGCCGACGGGGAGCGCCATGGAGACGCGGAAGCGGCAGCCCTTAACGTTGGCCTGGTCCTTACCCATGATTTACTTTCTAGCTTTCGGTTGTTGTTGTCATTTTTTCGTTAATTGGTGAGCAGTAGAGGCGGAGAGAAACACGTAGAGAGTGGTAGGGAGGAGGAGGATCAGTGTTGGCCGTAGTCACTGACAGGAATGGGTTGGTTGTCTCGTGTGAATGGTGGGTTTTCCCCGTGAACATTCAACGCAGGACCTTGACATTGGATGGGATTGACAACAGTGATTGCTTTCCTTCGACGAGTCTTCAGGACAGTTGCTGTCGTCATCCCTCGCACCATCATCGTTCTCAACACATCAACTTATCGTACTGTTACCGTGAGTGGCAACCGATGGTTCGCTTGCATTTCTTTCCGTTGTTGTGAGTGGGTTGTTGCCGTGAGGATGGTCTCATTGTTCAGGGGTGGTTCACTTCTGTACCGTGGCAACAAAAGCAGTCGTGTGCATGTGTAGGTGAGGGAAAGGTGAGCTACCGGTTGGCAATGCGATTGTTCCGGTCAACATTGATGGCAGCAAATTCGCGGAGCTCTCGCTCCGACGGCATGTCTGTTCCTGTAAAGCGCCACTTGCGGTCGTTGGCCTTCCACTCAATGGAGCGACGCTCATCCTCAAAGGCAGGGTTCAGCGCCTTCACAGTGTCATGGCGGAACATGCCGTGATCAGCCAGCCAAAGATGCAGTGCCGTGAAAACGTTTTCCTGCGGGTTATCGCGTGTCTCGAGGATGGAGCCCATGACGACAACAGGAACGAGGATGAAGGGCACGTAGCGCATCCAGCGGTACGTGCCGTACGTAAGCATGCCGACGCGGGAGCGCCGCTCCTCAAACGGGAGAGGAAAGACGCGGTTGATTGTCTCCAGTACACGCGAGTGCCGCGTCACCTCGGCCTTTGCCCGCTTCACCCATAGCTGAGACATGTGTGTGTGTGGAGGGGGCCGCTCTGGGGACTAGAGTGAGTGTGTGTGCGTGTGCGTGCACGGCAACGTGCGGTTGAGGGGTGAAGCGACCAAGCGCGAGGGAAGGCCATCAGAGAGGAGAGAAGGAAAAGGTGTGGGTGAAAGAGCGTGAGCTGCTGATCGCAACAGAAACAAGAATTAAAAAACCGAAAAGAGCCTCGTAACTACATGGTTGGCGCGACCACGCTGGGACACACGCATGGACGGACTTCAAGAGGGGTCAGGAAGGTCGTCGCTTCATCGATGATTCTCTCTCCTCTTTCTCCGTTTCGTTGGGTTTGCTGTCGGTGAGAAGGAGAGCAAGCAAAGACAATGTAGGGAAAGACGCAACAACAAGACACAAAGAAGGACATCTCTACGGGCTGCAGCCCACACTGTTGCTGAGTTGCGCACAGCGCATCTCCAGCTCAGCAATCGTGGCAATAAAGTGCCTGTTCTGCGACACGACGTTGGCGACGCGGCGCGTCAAGAGCGTGTTCTCGCCTTGCAGTATAGACACAGCCTTGCGCGTTCGCTCTTGCGCGGCCTCTGCGTCGCTCACGTCACTGACTGTGAGTGTGCTGTGTGAGAGTCGGTCACTGTCATGTCCGTCCGCGTGTTCAAAAGCCACCACCTGTGAAGAGGAGGCTTTTCGGGTCGGGTCCGTGGTGGCCCGGCGGTGACGCGCCTGGTCGTGCCCTTCGCACATAAGGGCGTCATGGTCGTCGTTGGGCTCTTCGC
This sequence comes from Wallacemonas sp. TrypX, assembly GCA_030849625.1. Lineage (NCBI taxonomy): Eukaryota > Euglenozoa > Kinetoplastea > Trypanosomatida > Trypanosomatidae > Wallacemonas > Wallacemonas sp. TrypX. The sequence goes on from JASANP010001074.1 coordinate 68,970, forward strand.
CTTCCGAGCCAGTGTCACGGCTTGTAGCGTCGTCTTCAGTCAAGGAACCTGCGCCGGTGGCCCCGTCTGCCCTCCGCTTGTGACCTGGAAGCGACGGCTGCCGCGGGTCGCGCTGCACAGGCACGGGTGCCTCGCTGCGGTACTCATCGTCGTCGACTCCGTCGCCGCACCGCACTTCCAGTTGCCGTCGGTACTGCTCCGCCACCATCAGCGCTTCGTCGCAGCGCTTCTGGCACGTGGCGTAGTCCGTCTGCAAGTCCGTCAAGCTCTCCCGCAATCGTTTCACCTCGTCGAGCGCGGCCTGTCTCTCCCCTTCAGCACGCGCTGAGGCCGCCTGGTCGGGGTAATCAGAAAACTTGATCAAGGTGCGCAGTGCGTACGTCTCTTGCTGAAACGCGCGAAGAAGACGTTGCGTATCGACGAGATCGGTCGTGGTTCGTGCATTGGTGTGTTCAAGGTCCATCAGTCGTTGCCGGAGAGCAGGCAGCACATCAATGTCCGTCACACGGGCCTGGTGTGGGTGCACACGGCCACGGCTGCTTTCCCGTCGTGGTGTGTGGAAGTTGAGTTCGGCGTGCATCTCTTCCTCGGCGCGGGGTCGCGCATCATTCATGGTGAGCGCACCAACCTGTAAAGAACAAAAGAAAAAGAAACGGTGGCCGTGCGTTAGGCGATCACGAGAACAGAAAGACAGGGTGTTGAAAGCGCAATCGTGGTGGAGGCGGGCGCGACTTCGTGTGCGTACAGTGGCAGATAGCCCTCGTAGCTGTGGGGGATGAGTGTCTGCCGCAGTCATTTGGGATCTCCCCTCGATGCATTGCACTGTCTTCATAGCCAAAAGTGCAAACTCTCGACGCGCACGCCTGTGTGTGCGCCTAGAATGAGAAGTACAACTTGATTGTGGGTAGGTAAGAGAAATACAAGCCCTCGGCAGGCGCGTAGCACCCAAGCCTGTGCTGCAGCAAAAAACGGCGAGGTCAAAGAGTGGTGCAACAAAAGGAGCACAGACACACGCGTGCATGCACACACCCGCAAAAAAAAAAAAGGGAGTGACTGTGAGAGGGAGGGCGGCGCCCGTCGGTGCGTGTGTGTCTCGTTCGCTGTTCGGCGATTTGTGGTGCCACGGTTTCTCAGGAGGAAAGGTCTGCTGATGATGAGGAGTCAGACGCGGCGGTCGCGGTGGTGTGCGTTGAGGGATCGTTAACAGACGCAGCAGAGCCCGCAGTGGTTGCCTTGCCACCCGATGTCGTCGTGCTGTTTGCTTCGCGTGGCTCCGTCGGCACCTGGGAGACATTGGGGAAGCCGAACCACGCCTTGAATGTGTCGTCGTCAAAGTTAAAGTAGGCGTTCTTGTTCACTGACACGATTTCGCCGCCCTCAATGTCGCGCAACGCTTGCATGACAAAGTAGCCCTTCTTGGGTGACACCCCTGCCTTCTTCTCTTGTGCGAGCCACCTCAGCATCTCCTCGTCGGGGTACCCAATCGTCGCATTCGGCGACGGGGAGTGGAGGGCCAGGTCCAGCACAGGTACCATACCCATGATTTCGCCATGGCCGCTGGCAGCGAAGGGAGACGTTTGAAAGAATGGGTGGCCGGCGCTCCAGTTGCCGGTGGAGGTCCAGAACGGAATGCCGTGCCGCCGAAAGAGGCAATAAGCGTGACGAAAAGCAAGGTCGTAGTTGACACGATCGGCCTTGCACTGCGCCACGACAGGTGCCGTCCACTCCTTGTAGCCGTCTGTGGCTTGTGCAATGTCGGCCAGTTTGCCGATGGGCATGCTTTGGTCAAACGGCAGGACGTCAAGGTAGCTTTGGACACCGCGAGGGTGACCTGTGACGATCACCCGGGCTAAGAACGCGACGAGCGCGAACGAACCGCGGTTCAGGTCTTGCCAGAACGGCACCTCGTCGGCGAAATCGCTTGGGGACACCTTCAACGGAAAGGACGGGTCCTCGACGACGTTCAAGAGGCTTTGTGTCGCCTCGATCGGCACAACAGCGACAAAATCGTACTCCGGAATGCGCTCGGTGGTGACAAGACCCATCGGAGTGATGCGGACGCGTTGGAACAGCCGCGTGCCTTTCAGTACTGTCCACGTCACGAAGTCCAGCAGCGTCGGGCTGCAGCGCGCCACGCGAACACCGGGTGTCATAGTCCTCACCTTTGCCCTATTGCTTGGCTCTGCTTCCCTTCCTCGGTACGACGTGGCAACAGCAAAAACAGCCAAAAAGGAGAAGAGAGGGAGAGTAGTGTGTGGGGGGGACGACAAGAGGCGAAGGTGTGAGTAGCGGTCCCGAGGGAAGTACAGAACGCAGAGAGGGAAAAGGTGGACGATGGGAAGAGAAGGGATGGGGGAGAGCAAAAAGAAAAAGGAGGTGGGTGGTGATCAACAGAAGGCACGTGCAAGCGTCCGCCAGTGCGTCTTCCGACGACTCCACAAGCACACACACACAGACACACACACACACACACACACGATGGATCATGGGTGAATGATGTGCGCACAGAGAAAAGTAAGGTGACAGTCCGTCTTCCGTGTCGGGTTGCCGTACACCACAGTTGTTTCCCCTCTTTGCGCCGCCTGCGGAGTCAGCTTCTATCGTGCACGCGTGAGCAACGCCACAAAGGCCAGCTACCTTTCACGCTGTGCGAGTGTGACGTCCCTTTTCTGTGGTCGTTATGAATGTGCATGTGTTCGCGATTCTTTTTTTTTTTTTTGCTGGACAATAGAGAATAGACTGGACAGCGACGGTCGCATCACGACACCGAAAAAACACCAACAAAAAAAAAACGAAGTGTCGGAGTACTTGCGGAAGCAGGAGGGAGGTACCAACAGCAACGAATAAGAGGCCAAATACAGCGGCGAGGGAAGCAAAGTGAGGAGAAAACAGCTGCAACAGCCTCACAGTCAGAACACGACTTCCACGAAGGAATGCCCACAGGAAGGGAAGCAGAAGCGCACAGAAAAAAAGAAAGGATCACAGTACCTGTGTGTACGGGTGCGCTCGACTACTCTTCTGTGTGCACTTCGTGTGTGCAAGTCTGTGCATCTGCTCGCTTGTGTGGCTGGCTGTGCGTGCAGCTTCTCCCCTCACAGGCAGTTGCCTCGCGGGGCACAGTTCATTTCAGAGGCTGTTGCTCATCGAGTGGGGTGAGCCTGGTTGTGTGCTATTCTCCACAACCGAGTGCTCGCCACCTTGGTGGGTCCCGCAGAGCAATCGACGACGCTGCTGCTTTCTTTTTTTGTTTGTTTTCCTCCTTCCAGGAAAAGGGCGTCGCGATCGCCTGCCTTAAAAACTACAACTCTTCCACCGTCACCAGATTACGAATCTCGGTCTTGAGAACCGGTGTCGTGCCGGGTGGTAGGGATACATTCTGCTTCGGGTACGTGCGCTCGTTGGGCTTGTCGTACCCGATGAGGAGCTCGGTCTTGTTCTTCGTGATGACGCACAGGTCCACCTGTGTGCCGCTATAAGGGTCGTTGAAGATACCCTTGCGGATGGACGACGCAACGAGCGCCTTGGCCTCCTCACACGTCATGTTGTCCTTGAACCCAGTCTCCATGGCAGCCATAGCGGCGATGCTACCACTACCCATCGTCACGTACGGCAGGCGATCCGTGCTGCCGTGAGGCGCGATGGTGGCGAGGAAAGGTCCCTCGACATCGACACCGCCGAGCACCAGCGCAGCGCTGACGTGTCCCTGGTACTTGTAAAGATGACGCTTCAGCAAGGTCAACGCCTCCGCGACGCGTGACTGACGGCCACTTTCAAGGCGGTGCAGGGCAAGCTGCGAGCAGACCATGTTCGTGACGGCCTCCGTATCTGCAGCGGTACCGGCACCACAGCACATCATGTTGGGAGCCATGTAGTGAATCTTACGGCACCGCTTATCAGCCACAATGCTGCCTTCCGTCGCACGTGTGTCCGCACCAAGCACGACACCGTCCTTGAAGACTACGCCAACAATCGTGGTACCCGTTTTGAGCGTGCGCGGCGGCTGAAGGCCATCGTTCTGCAGGTTCAGGTTGCGCTGCACGTTCTCGAAGTTGAATCCAGGCATTATCGTTGCTGAAATACGGGGGTCTCGCTTCTAGCTGATACGCTAGTGGGCGTGTGATACGTGTGGCAAAAGCCTAAAAGAATGTTCGTAGGGGCAAACACAAGCAATGAGAATGTACGCAAAACGTCCTTGCTTACTCCAGTAGAATGCCAAAGAGATGTCGAAGGGAAAAGAGAAAAAAAAGAGAAAGATGAAGCAAATGACGCGAAGAGTCGTAAACAAAGATGGAGAGGAAGAGAGAGAGAGAGATGCTATGCCGAGACCGACTAGGGGAAGGACGAACATGGGTGAGAGCCAACCTAGTGACACGCACACGGAAGCGTACAATCACCTTCGTGGCAGTCTCATTGTAAGAAAAAGACACACATACAGAACCGTACGTGTGCGTGTGTGCCTCGCAATACGCGAGTAGTGAGTCACTGCACGGGCGGTGCGGCGCGCGGCTGAGACGCCGTCCGTGACCTTGCCTAGTCGGGACGCCTGCGGGTCGTGCAGCACATCTCAGTGCAAGCTTGAGTGTTTCTGCACGCATATATTTTTTTGTTGGTGTTGTTGTTGTTGCTTCTTGGGAGAGCACTGGAGACCGCAACCCGGGGGGGAGGGGGGAAGAGACAAGAAGACAGTGAACAAAGCTACTCTGTGGTGCAAAGGCGGGCCCGCAGAGAAGCCCATTTTCCTTCCACGTACACCGCCGTCACCCATCACCACTTTTCCACGCGTGCCCGCGGTGTTGAGGGTTTTCCACACAAAAAGCGAGACCCCCAGAGGCACCTCTCAAGGCGACTTTTTGAGGTTCTTAAAGTCGTACTTGTCCTTCGGCTCCAGGTTCATCCAATAGTCCTCGCCCTTCTTCTGGCGGCTGTCCGCATCCATGTCGGTGAACTCCTCCTGTCCCGCACCCAAAAACGCCGTCTCGTCACCGGCACCAGCACCTGGAGGCAGCTCAGGCGACTGTGATGCATTAGGCGCGATCATCTTATTCGCCTCATCGAAGGAGGCCGAATCCGTCAGGTTCGCACGTGGCTGGTCTGCAGTCGGGCCAGCAAATCTGTACGCGTCCTGCACGTGCTCCTGAATCGAGGCAGCCAGCTTCTCCTTTGTGCTCTCTGACTTGGTGAGGTTGAGCTTGACAACGCGACGCGAGACTGGGTACCCAAACAAGGGCGGCGGCACAGCGGGCAGGCCTAGCTTGAGACGCTCACGCCCTTCGACATTCGGCTCTAGAATGCTAAACACGTAGTAGTGTTTGTACTTGGAGATCTTCCGGCACTGTTTGATGTGCACCAGGTCACCGTCCACGCACGCCAGGTCCTCGTCGTGCGCAAAGAAACGGCTTGTGCGCGACACGCGCTGATTGAACTTGGGGTAGTACACCATGTGATTCGCCGCAACGATAGCTGTCTTGAGCATGCTGGTGCCCACCACGTAGCCGATTTTATCCGACCCCTGGCGCGGCTGGTTAAAAATCATGGAGGTGAGATCGTACGGCCACGGCATGCGTCGGGGGCGCTGCCCCATGACGCCCGTCATCGACACTGCCCAGTGATGGCGTGTGCGGTTGGGGAAGGCATTACGTTTGTACTTTTTAATGTATACACGGTGATTCGCGTTGTGGGTGTTGCTAGAGCGCGCGCCGCCGTACATCATCACGACACGCTGTCGATGCTCTGTCTGGAAGTTCCACCATGGGAGGCTGACAGCAGTCCTGCGCAGCATCTTGCCTAATGGACAACGAACAAACCTTAGCACCCAATGCGTGCGTGTCGGGGGTGACGAGGGAGCGGATGAGCACACCCAGAGTCAGTAGGCGAAGAGATGAGGGAGGGGGGAGCGAAGAGTCGAGAAGATGCATCAGAACGCTACAAAGGGTTGTGTGCGGGTGTGCACTTGTGTGCGTGCCGAGCGACACGCAGAAGGAAGGAGGAATAGGAAAGCAAAACAAAAAAAAAATGAGGTTGTCACTTTCTTTTTCCTTCCCCTCCCTTTTTCCACGTGTGCACGGCGTGTCAGTTCACTAGTTTGTTCACCTTCACAACGGAGAGTGTGTGTGGCCTCCGTCAGCAAGAAGGCAGACAAGGTTTCTGTCTGTGCCGATGGCAAACGGTGCGCGTCGGTCCGCAGCACATGTGACGCCACGTCGGTACATGCCTGTGGCTCCGTATCACTGACTGCGCAGGCCCTGTCAAGTGACGGCTGTGTACCAGTGCATGTGTTGTTGCTACTGTTGTTTTGGGATTCTTAATCATTACTTTACTGCCGAGTGCGCCATAAAGCAGGCATTCCAACTGCATCCAGTCGATACATGCGAATAAAAATCAAACGCTGTCGCGTTTTTTTTTCCTGGTCCGTTGCAGTTCAGTGACGTGGCGCACCCTCCCTGTAGAAGTTCAGGGCAATCACGACAGCAACAGAGAGAAAGGACGTCAAAACACGGGTGGCTTCTCCACTATTCAAGAAGCGCCACACCATGCTCATGCAGGTGCTCTTCACCTCACGAGGCGGACCAGAAAGCCGCATTTCTCTTCTCTCTTCTTCCCTTTTTATTTTTCTCTTCCGCAGTGACACACAAAAAGGGTCTCCGGCACCCGCGCAGCCGTGGCGACGAGCAGGACAGGAAAGGGGGGGGGTAATTCCACTTGCGCAGAAGAAATCGTCATTCACCCTTCAGATGCCGCCCGTCACGGCCGACTGCCACGCGCCGCCTGCATGAGACAACCATGGAGAGTGATGCCGACCAAATGCACCGTGACAGACACACCACACACACCAACAAACAAACAAACAAACAGATATAAAGAAGAAAAATATCCAGGAAATAACGAGTGGTGACGGTGGTGAGCGACGGCACCAGATCCGCAGATACAAAAACCGGGGCCGTCGCACGGCACAGTCGCCGCCGTTCCCGAGCCGCCACCCCTTGATGCCTTACTTACCGCGACCACCCTTGTACTTGCTCACGCCGGGTGCACCAGCGAACATGCCGCCCATGCCAGCCTTGCTCATGGCCATATTACCACCGCCGCGCGCGCCGCCGCCTGCCGCCATCTTCTTGCCAGCCTCAGACTCGGAGTTCGTGACGGTCTCGTCAATGGAGAGAATCATGCAGGCCGCCTCTGTTGCGCTCTGCAGCGCGTTCCGCTTCACCGTACTGGGCTCCCAGACAAAGTTGGCGAACGTGTCGCAGACGCCGCCGTTGACAATGTCAACGCCGTACCACCGGCCCTCATCAGACGACACAAAGTGCTTTTGGCGCAACTTGTTAAGCGTGTCCGTGCTGTCGTGACCAGCGTTCTCGGCCAGCTGGCGCGGGATGACTTCGAGGGCACGCGCGAAGCCGCCAATCACCATCTGCTCTTTGCCGCGAATGGTGCGCGAGTAGTCGCGCAGAAGCTTGCTCAGCTCCATTTCAACCGCACCGCCTCCGCCGACGACGGAGCCAGTCTTGATGGCACGGCGAACGATGCAGATGGCGTCGTGGAGGGAGCGATCCGCCTCCTCGATGAACTGCTGCGCACCACCGCGCAGGATGACCGTACACGTGCGGGAAGTCTTGCAGCCTGTGAAGAAGTTGAACCGCTCCGTACCCACCTGCCGCTCCTCAAAGAGCTCGCACCGGCCGAGCGCTGACTCTGGCACGTTTGTGAGGGAGGACTGAACCGCCCCACCGAGGGCACAAACCACGCGGTTCATGTCGTCCGTGGACACACGGCCCGCGCAGAAGATGTCGCGGTCGGCGAAGTACTGTGTCGCCAAGTCGCCAATCGGGAGTCGGGACAGCACCACGTTGGCGCCCGTCTGCACACACTTGTCGAGCTTGTCGAAGATGATCTTCCACTCGGCGTCGACAACAGACTGGTACTGCTTCGGGTCCTTCACGCGGATCTCAGCGTTGTCCTTCTCGGCCTTCAGTTCTAGTTCTATGTTGAGCATCAGCACCTTGGGGTTGTGGAACAGCTTGCGCTGCTGCTCGAAGCCAGCGTACGAGAAGGTCTTCTTGAACGCCACGCCATCCACAAGCACGCTCTCGCGCATGCTGCCGCCGGTCACCTTCTTGATGCCAATCATTGACAGGTCCATATCCTCGTCCAGCGTACTCACCGCTGTCACCGCCATCTCAGCGAAGAAGCGCCGCTCCGTGTTGATCAACTTGGAGTTGAGGGCGGTCTCCGCACAGCGGATAAGGTTTTCCCGGTTGGCGGCGGCGTCGCCAGTGAAGGGCACGCACAGGTCATCGAGTGCCTTCATCGCCACCGCGAGCGCGCTGCGGTAGGCCTTGATGATGACTTGCGGGGCAATGCCATCCTCGATGCTTTGCTTGGCCTCCTTCAGCAACTCACCAGCCAGAATGACAACAGATGTCGTGCCATCACCGACCTCGTGGTCCTGGGCGCGGGCAATGTCAACTAGACTGCGCGCAGCTGGGTGCACAATCTCCAGAAGACCCATAATGGTCGCACCATCGTTGGAAATCTGCACATCCCGGCCGTTGTTGATGAGCTTATCCATGCCGCACGGGCCGAGCGTCGTCTTGACAGTATCAACAATGTTCATGCAGGCATTGATGTTGCTGACGAGCTGCGGCTTACCCTGAGAGGTGTCGGTGCCTTCGCGGAGCAGAATCAGCTGAGGTTGAATCATGTTTTTCTCCGTGTGTGCGCGCGCGCCAATCTGTTCTCGTGTGAGGTACGCGTCCTGCGGACTGGTTAGTTGTGCTTACGCTTTTTTTTTTTGTTTCTTCGCGAGTTGGCAGGAGAAGACAGTAGGAGAAAATGAATTGAGAGCGGTACAGGGAAGGTCGAGAAGGGAATACGGGAGGCGATGGATCATCAGCGGAAACCGGTGGTGCAGACAGCCCATGGGTTGACAGCTGAGTTAGTGAACACACGGAGGAAACGACCAAACGAGAGTTCGGTAGTGCCACAATTCACAGTCCACCACTGCGTTTCATGCACACTGGGCCCATTCGCAACAAGAAAAGCGGCCAAAGGGCATGAAGCGGTGGGAGGAGACTTTCTACGCAAAGGACAGGCTGCATCCAAAGAAAAAAAGGGTGGCAGTCAGGTGAAACGCGACGTTGACGTAACTCGGTTCCAGAGGGCGTCCGTACAGTTTTTCTTCTCTGTTATTGTGGTAGTTGTTGTGTGTGCCTAACTGGTGTTGTGGACTGAGCGAGGAATCGTGTACATGCAAAAGGAAGAAAGGAAAACTGCCGGTTCATGGTGCCGGGTACTCCATCACGGTGAGATCGGCTGGGGTGAGTGAGGAGAGGAACCGTCCCAAAGGCAGAGATCGCTTCGGAGATGTGAGCGTTGACTCAACTGTGGGTGTCACTCCTTGTTCTGGAGCAGCGAAAAAAAGAACTCTGACTCGAGTGGGCCGTCCTCCTCGAGGTCTGTACAATGTACGGCATTGCGGCAACGGTCAATCCCGTACTTGGCTCTAATCGTGTGCGGAAACAGGACATGACAGACCTCTGGGTCGTGCGGGCCGCAGACTGCGCGGAGAGCGGGCACAGCGTTCTCCGCGCAGACTTCAATGGCGAGGCACGCACCGCTGGACATTTGCTCCACGAGCTTCTTGTACTCTGGCACCACGCCACTGTACACTTCTAAAAAGTCCTCCGCATCCGCAGCGGACATTGTGTACAAGCCCAAAGCGCTGACATAGAAGCCCTCGTCTAGCAGCCGCTGTAAAATGGGGCCGTGGTAACCGCTGGTGATGGCGTGTGGTTTCACCACGCACACTGCACAGCTTTGCATGGATGCTGTTGTTTTGCCTGTGCTGAGTGCTATGTGCTCCACATCCCGCGCGTCCATGTCGTTAATCACCGCCACCGTGCCGTTATTCGCTGCGGCAATGGCGCCAACATGCTGCGCCGCGTTGGCACCGCTCAGTACGGCAACAATGCACCGCGGCGTGGTCCCGTTGCGCGTGGCGATCTCACGGGGCAGGTCGACAAGGCGCAGCGCCGTCAAACGCACTTTCTTTTCCGTGAAAGCATCAAGAATATGTCCTGCGCGCAACAGACCCTCCTCGCTGATAGCAATCATCAGCTGCGAGGAGGTTGCCGTGAAGTGTTTGCGAGTGGCCTCGTCGCCGTAGTCAACGATTTTCAGCGGTCGAGAGAACACAGTGATTGTTGCCCCGACGAAGAGCTCCGTGAGGCTCAGTGACGGGTAGGCACACCGCTTCAGAAACAACCGCTTCGTCTTCAGGTCGAACATTTCAATAGTATCATCCTCCAGGTAATACAGCAACGAATAGTCGCGCGTCAGGTTTGCAGGCGCGTCGTAGTACTCAGCGCGAAAGCAGTACCGTTTAAGATCCGTCATGGTTCTGTGTATCCGTTCGGTACCTCTCAGTGCCCACCAACAATGCACGGCGTAGTTGTGTCTATTTGGCCCACTCGACGCAGGAGAGAACCGTTAAGTTTGCAGAGGAAGACAATAAATATAAAAGGAGGAAGAAAAATGAGAGGAAGTGCCACGAGGGAGAGAAACAACAGAGCGGACGACGTTGATGTCACCGGCAGGCACGTCAGAGCCGGAGCAGGCAGTCATTGCGGAAAGAAAGAAAAGCACCTCTTTCCGCAGCAACCCATCAAGGCAAGACGCAACCGCCTTTCGTCCGTTTGGTATTCATGAACGGGTATCTTACCGACTCTTGTCCCTCCGTTGACAGAAGTGTGCCTGTGTGGGTGTGGGTGTATCTGTGGCATCGTGGATAGCTGTTGGCCAACAGGCAAAAAGTGGATTAATCGCATCAATGTGTTAGAGTGAAAAAAAAAAAAGGGCCAGAGGTTCGGGCAAGAGACACATCGAAGATGCAACAGCATCGCGGGAAGTGTCATGGACCACAAAAAGCCTGGGCGCTCAATCCGTGAAGGGGAAAGCATAGCAAAATATTGAGCAGTGCCAGTGAGGTGGCAGACAGGAGAGGTAGAACTCGGCGACTGGTGGGAACGCCGTCATTCCACGTAGTCGGCTGTCTTGCGCTTCGTGAGGGGCTTGACATTGTCGCTCTTGGTCCGCGCCATCTCCTTGATGAGCTCACGCTTACCAGCCTTCTTCTGCCGCTTCGATGCGCGCAGGATCGCCTTTGGTGCATTCCGCTGGCTGCTAATGCGCTTCACCTCAACGAAGTTCGAGTAACGGTCCTTCAGTGTTCGCATGTAGTGGAAGTTGTGCTTTTCGGGGCCCCGCAAAGGACGAATCGGCCGGCTCGCATCAGACTTCCAGATGCGTAGCACAGCATCCTCACTGCCGCTATAGATGTATTGATTGTCCGGTGACCACTTAACCGCGAACACCTTCGCCATGCGTTTCGTGTGAAACATCTCCTTGGAATCAGACTTGGTGACCTGGTTCACATCCCACATGCGAATCGTCGAGTCGTTTGCGCCAGCAGCAAACGAGGTCCCAGTAGGCGCGAAGTCCACGGAGTTGACTCCTTGAATGTGACCCTGATAAACGTGGCGAGGCCTCCCAGGCACGCGGATATCGAACAAGTAGCAATTGCGATCGTCCGATCCGGTGACAAACACGTTAGGGTCCATGGGGTTCCAGGAGAGACACGTCGAAGACAGTTCCATCACCACCTTGCTGTGAGCAGCTTGAGTGCGGGAGTCGTACAGACACACGCCACGGTCGGCCATGCAGCACGCAACTAAGTTGGTCTCCACCTTGTTGAACCGACAGCACATGACCGTGTCGTCACCCCATGAGAAGGTCTGTAGAGGTTGAGTGCGGTTGACATCCCAAATGTGGACCACATCAGAAGACGTGGCAAAGAGGGACCGACTTTGATGGTGATCGATGGATGAAAACGGGTACTGGCCCAGGTACTCCGCGATGGGCTCGACGGGTTCCTCGTTCGCAGGGTCGAAGTCGAGATCCCACATCTTAATTGTCTTGTCACGAGAGGCACTAAAGCACGCCACGCCGTCGGGAGAAATAGTGACGCCGTCCACAGCGTGCCGATGCGCATCGATTGTGAGTCGCGGTTTTTTCGACATTGCGTCCCACATGATCAGGCCGCCATCCATGGCGCCTGTCACCACGTTCGACAGATTCGTGTAGTCGACGGCTATGCTCTGGATGGTGTCCTGGTGACCCGGAAGCGCCGCGACGAACGGCTTTGCGAACATGCGGTCAAGCTTCGCAGCGCGCACGGCGCGACTGAATTCGACCTGCTTGGCCATCGGGTTAAACTTCGGATCGTAATTGCGGTTCGCCTTGGGGACTTCCGTTGAGCGGTCCTTAGTCCACTCCAGCTCGGAGCGACTGATAGTGCGAATCTTGACCATTTTCCCAGGGTTTAAATGGGTGGGCCTTTGCGTCTAACAGTCGCGAAAAAAAAAAAGAAAAGGTTGCGAGCGCTTGCTATTTTGTGTAGATGCAAAGAAGAAATCGAAGCGATTAATAGGAGAGCGTGGGCGGTCGAAGGGGTGTAAAAGTGATAGTGACACCTGAGGTGCAAGAAGCGTGCTGTGGAATCGCACATGCCACCCAACGGTCGCGTCTAAGCGAAGGCCATGATACGCCGGGAGCCAAAACAATCGGTTGTAATGTCAACCACCCGGATAGAGGGCGAGAGACTGCGGGTGAGTCGCACATAGCGTAAGAGTGGTGAAGGCACAGTGGCTATGCAACCTCTGTGCAGGTCATAGACAGCGGCGCATGTGCCAACACAAACTTCCGGTCAATGTCGTTCCTCACCACGAGCATGCGTTCGCAAGTGCACGCATATGGATGAATGTGTGTCATTGAAATTCCCTAGCAAGGGAGTAACTATGTCACGTTTTCTCGGGGCAAACTTAACTTTACATTGCAGGCGCGAGCCACCTGCGCCAAGTTCATGGTATCTCACCAGGTTTCGTGCACCTCCGTTCTTCCCGCGTGCCGCCAACAAGCTGTAGGCTCAGCTCATGTTTTCAACAGCGCCGTGCTCCGTGAAGGGTGCCAGCATCTTGTCTACCAGCTTCTCGTAGTGAATCACACCGTTGTCGTCGAACCCCTGAATCAGGTCGCGAAATTCCTCCTCGTGGTATTTCTCGCCCATTGTTGTCATAATGTGACGGAACTCGGCCACGGAAACGGTGCCGTCAAGATCTTTGTCGAAGACGCGGAACGCCTCCTTCACTGCCTCTGCCGTGTCCATCTTGTCATCGTGTTTGGCCACCAGTTGTGCGTAGGTATCCATATCAATGTCCGTGGCAGTGGCCATAATTTCTTTGATCTTTTCCTCGCTGGGATTGAGCCCTGCCGCACGCAGTGCGGTGGGTACAGAGGCCTTGGGGATTTTTCCGTCCTTTTGGAGAAGCTCGAACGCTTCCTTCATCAGAGTGGCGCGAGACATCTTTACTGTCGGCTCTGAATGATGCACGTACCCCCACAACGATCTTCGGTAACGCCTGGTCACTAGGTGAGGATCGTGAAAGAGAAAGGTTCAGCAGGCGTAAATCGTGAGTGCCAGCTCTGAAGGCGCGCGTGAGGGAGTACTACTTTTTCAGTACTTGTTCTTTCGCTCACCGCAGTGGCCGCTCTTTTCTGTGAGACTTTCTTTTATTTTTCACCTTTATTTTTGTGCGTGTGAATTTGAGCAAGTGCAGCCGCAGGGAGAGCGTTGAAGATAAGGTGGGGAGAAAGACACTGGAAATGACTGAAGAATGCCACAAGAGCCCCGGTGTTGATCTGTGGAGTCCAAGCCCCAGCAATGAAAAGGGTGTGTAATTGTGATAACCGCACTGGCAGCAACGGCCGTTAGTGCTCCGTTAATAAAGAGCAGGAAGAACGAGGTCGTTCTCCTTCCACGCAGGGTGCAACGCTGTTTCGCGAGCAAGGCGTGCCGTGAGGGTGACGCAGCAAGGGGTGAAGGGAAGGACACTGTGCAGGCCGCCCGTGAATTCACAGCTAACGGATTTACTGCTTTCTGCGGTTGTTGTGGTTCGTCTCTGTGTGCCGTTGAAGGCCCTGCTCGCTACCGTTCCAACAAAAAAACTCTGTGCCAGCCATGTAGCATTCCAAGCCGCGAGGGGTTAGGCAATAAAGGAAAGTCATTATTGAGCTGTTAAAAGTTCAACGCGACGCGCACAGTCGCAAACCCGGGCAATCGCGGTGAACCAACAACGGCGTGAAAGTAGTAAAAAAAGTAACGTCCACCACACGCAAACGGCTACTTCAACAAACATGTACAATGGTACCCATCGGTGCACCCTCAAAGCGTCACCTACCGCAAGAAAATGGCACCTACAGCGTGCCATTGCTTCGCAGAGCGCCACCGCAACACCACTTGGCAGCAATATCATTCACTTTTTTTCTTTTTGTGTTTGTCTCATGTATTCCTCATCTGTGGGCGAATGCTACAGAACCTCAAGGTCACCGACAACGATCATTCCCAGGCAGAACCAAAACCACCAAAACCGACGAAAGCCCGAGAAGACCTTCTCAACGCTCTCAAATTGGCTGTGCGCCTTCAGCCAGTTGTAGTCCTCAAAATTGGCTGGTAGGAAAATCTCCTTCTTGTCCAAGTCAGCAAAATAGGTCGCGCCGGGAGGCATGATGCGCATTTGCTGACCTTTCAAGAACCAGCGGTAAAGAACAGCTGAGCGGAGAAGAGAGTCCAGGCATTTTTCAACCTCGTCCGGATTGACGTAGTTGGGGTCCGTCACGCGACGAGGGTCATCCCAGAAGGTGGTATCAAATTCGTTGTACTTGAGCGTGATGCCACAACGCACTCGGACATTTTCCACTTTTTCAGTGATACGCAACTGCTGTGCCTCCATCTTCATCTGCACCGCCTGAAGACGAAGTGCGCCTGTGGACAAAAACGTCAAGATCTCCTGTGCTGAAGCAGTGTCGAGGATTTTGACCTCACCTGACGTCCAGTCAACTGTGAAGGCACTTCGCCGTTCGGCTGTTTTTCTAATGGGGTACAGGTCGACAACATCTGGCTCGCGCTCTTGCAACACCCAGCCAGTCAACGCACCCGCCTCAATTGATTTGGCAGGTTTGGGTAACGTCACAAGCTCTGTTGTGGCAGGGTCCTTGACAACGTAAATGGACATGAAGGAGAACGCCGGCGCGTTCTTAAACATAGAGTCGTTGTCGAGGATACGCTTAGCAAAAGAAGCGTAGTCTGCACCGTCCTCCCAAGTAACTCTCTTCCACTTCATAGCCTTGATGAGTTCTTCAGATTCGTAGTACTGGTTCATCGTTTTGGCAGACCGTTCACGCTCAATGCGTTCTTTTTCCTTCGCCTCCTCAGTTTTAATGTCCTGCGGCGTTGGACCACTAAAGTTAGCTGCAACCCATTTGAACCAGTCGATGAAGCCGCTCTCCAACTTGGCGCGCTCTTTGCGGAGATAGCCAATACTTTGGCCCTGCGAGCGTACCCACTCCAGAACGTCCGGCTGGAACGCAACCCTCCGTACAACAGACATGACCACAGGAAAACAAAGCAGTCCACCTGAGGTAGTCGAAGGACCAGTCAACGCAGTCGGTGCTCAGCCGTGGTCTTTGATATCTCTCTTTTCTCAGAAAAAAAAAGAGGAGATGTATGAGCAAGCGAGCACTCTTCCAACGGAGAAAAAAGGGAGACAGCGACGTAGTGCAGGCGCAGGTGGATGCGGCAACGCGTATTGGGGAGTACACGGCAAAGATAACCGCCGACGCGTCATCGGGCGGTTCGGTGAGAGCCTAAATGTGGGTATAACAGCGCAATTCACGCAATGAGCGTCTAATTTTTTTTTTGAATCCCACACCTCCGTGTTTGACGGGATATAATCAGTTTTTTTTTTTTTGGTAGCTTCGTTGTTAATATGTGAAGGAGAATAATGGTTTGAAGAATTGACAAAAGCGAGTGCGCAGCACAAATCTGAGGAACACCTTATCCCCCCGTTGCACGCAGTTGCAGCTTGTGAACAAACATAATGGTGTAGACAAAGAAAGCGGCGATCGTTGAAGCACCCTTGCAGTGAAGAGGCGATTTGTCGGCTTTAATAATTGAGCATACGTGGCAAGCGCGTCTTCAAGTCTGCGTGCATGCACCGACAGCAATAAAAAAGAAGCAGAAGAAAGCAGAAACAGAAAAGGTTTGTCTTAGTCAAACTGCGACGCTGGCGCTGAGGAGTGTTTGGCAATCGCACAGAAGAGGGCAGTGGCTAAGCTACACCAAGGAAGTCGCTAAATTGTTATCCACAACAACATCGATTATGGGTGTCTGACTAAAGGTACGGCAGCTCACAGTAATACTGGAGAGGCGTCAGCGTGCGCCCTTTCACAACCTGTGCCACCGCCAGCACCTGGATGCCGTGGCAAATTGCAGCAACAGGCAGGTTCTTGTCGAAAAAGTGGCGTCTCAGAGATACCACCTCAGC